>CM035427.1:74718662-74963662 GCA_020310875.1 Ceratopteris richardii | reverse complement strand
CTTTCCAATGCTTTATTTCCTTTTGTGTAAGTTGCCCAACCTTGATATCATTCAATTGCATGGCTTCTTCACAAGATAGATCCTCATAAACTTCTAGTGGTACATTGTGGTGTTTCCAAGATCTTTGATGGAGAGACTTGAGTATGCTTACCTCCTTGATTGAACATGAAGTTCTTCTTATCCTTTGCCTTCTTGTAAATCGGAACCAAGAATAGAAATTTCACCAAAATTCAGCAACACTGCCCCAAAATTATCCGAGGTTCCACTGGAATTCCACATACTACTACCGGAATTTTTCACATTGTGACCAGAACCAGTGCTTACTTCTCAAACCTTACTTTCCGCAGATGGGGTTGGTTTCACCTCTGGTACTCCGTGTAATCCTTGCACAAGGAAATGCTGAGGTGGTACCCCACTAGCCCAAATTTCGCACTTTCCTTCCAACGTTTGTCCGTCACCACTACTACTCGGAGGTGTGCCCAATGCGCTACGAATTTTCCAGGGATGCTGATCCCTTTTGTACTTCGGGTACAATTCTCTGACACGTGTTACAGGCATATATCATCCTCTTCTCAACTCTTACTCTATGCACTAACTGACTACTCCATGCCCCATGGTCGAGGCCAGTGTTAAGGTAAAGTACAGTTATTTTTACTCGCGGGTTCTTGGGATGGTCAAGGGTCTGATAAATCAGAGGCCCTATATATATTTTCCCAATTCACTGATTAATTTCTGACAATCAACTTCAGTAATTAATTCTGCACATTTGCAAAAGACTCCAGTGTACTTCAGTGCATAAGGTTCTAAGGATTATCGCAGTTTATACTCAGCACATTCACTTTTCTTTACAATATCACCACACTTCACTTCAATATAATAATCAGTAACATAATACCTGTTCACTTCACTTCAACTACAGACTCATACAAACAAATCTACAAGTAATATAACTCCAAATCGAAGGTAACTTCAGATCATCACTCGCACCGAACAGGCCAGCGACTCTATGTCGTCGCTTCTGCGCATAAACTTTGTATTAGAAAGAAACGAGACACGGTTTTGCCACATCCTTTCGGTGCGCTATTATTCTAATTACAAGGATTCGACTACGAAATAATTTCGGCGGCTTACAGTGCCAGAGATCAACAAATGTATGTTATCAGTTTCTGCATTAGCCAAGATTGGCTTGGTTGTGAAATTTGTTGATGGTAGGTGTACAGTTCATGATTTGTCAAATGGCGACGTGATTATTGCTTCTGGCATTTTATGTCGTGGGTTGTATAAGCTCATAGACTATGAAAGATCTTTAAATGATTCGGCATGTGCAGTACATGATTCTCAGGCTATGTCAGATGTAAGGCTTTGGCATGCACGCTTTGGTAAATCTCAAATTTGCTAGTTTGCTATGCCTGCAGAAATTTGAAATGGTGTCCTCTTTGCTCAAACTTGAGGCACATGGAAAACATGTTTGTGAAGGCTGTATTTTGGGCAAAATGTAGCGTTCCTCCTTTCCAAAAGATGGTTCAGTTTGGGCTACTCAAAAATTGCAGCTTGTACATAGTGATGTCTGTGGTCCTATGAAGACACCTTTTGGAAATTATCTTTAATTCGTGAATTTCATTGATGATTTTTCCAGTTATGCATAGGTATATCCATTGAAGGTAAAGTCTGAAGTGTTCATGTGCTTCAAACAGTTTTTGGTTTTGGTTGAAAATCTGTCAGCATGTAAAATGGGCACCCTCCGTTCTAATCGAGGGGGGGAATATATGTCTTTTGAGTTTAATGCATTTTTGGCTGAACGTGGGATAAAACACCAATGTACAGTGTCGTATGCACCTCAATAGAATGGAGTTCCTGAACGGGAGAACAGGTCACTCATCAAGATGGCGAGGTGTATGGTCAAGAGTCACACTTTACCACATAGTTTCTGGCTTCAGGCTATCATGTGTACAACATATGTACTTAACAGGTGTCCTACTAAAGCACTGCAGTCTATCAGTCCATATGAGGTTTGGCATGATCGAAAGCCATGTCGGTTGTTTGGCATATACATTAGTGCCTGAACACCATTGCATAAAATCGGATGATAAAGCAGTAAAATGTATTTTTGTTGGGTACAGAAGAGAAAAATTTGAGGTACGAAAAATTTCATACTCCAACCATACGCATACGAGTATGGAAGTATGGCATTTTTTCCATACGAGTCCGAAAATAACTATGGTCTGTATCATCCATAGACTAAACGCATTCTGATCAGTCGTGATGTTTTTGTGGAAGATGCTATTTAGCCATTCCTTTCATGTACTAAGGAGAAATCTGTTAGCCCCAAAGACATGTATGACACTTTGCTTCCTCTTTTTACAGGTGGACAATCTAGTAATGGTCCTAATGAGGAAACTTCTCAGCCTTTGCAGGTTTCATGTGATGATGCAGATCATTCCATTTCTAATACAGATTTACATGATACACTTGTTGATGAGAGAGCTTATATTGAGGAGGCGAAAGCTATGCCAAAATGGCTGGTGCATACTTTGCGTGACAACAAATTAGATGCACCTCTATCATATCATACTCGATCACGCTCTCATAGTGCCTCTTTTGCATCAAATTGCTATGTTATAGCTACATCTAGTCTCTGTGATGAGAATTAGCATGTTTCATTTCATGAAGCACAAAATTCAGAAAATTGGATGGCTATTATGCAATCTGAATATGATGCTATAGTGAAGAACAATACTTGGTCTTTATGTGACTTGCCTCTTGGCAAGAAGGCCATTGGCACTAAGTGGAAAGAGGCATTGATTTTGATGAGACCTTTGCACCTACTTGTCGAATGACTACTATTTGTAGCATCTGTGCACTTGCAGCTCATCATGGTTGGAATGTACATCAGTTGGGTATCAAAACAACATTTCTGAATGGTGACTTGCATGAAGAAGTGTATGTTTTTTAGCCCCGTGGCTTTGTGCAGAAAGGGCCACGTGCTTGGTATGAAAAGATACATGCCTATCTAATTGCACATGGTTTTAAGAAGAGTCCAACTGAAAGCACCTTATATGTTAAGCGTGCTAATCATGTACTTCTGATCATATTGGTCGTGGGTTGTGGGACATCTTGCATTAGTTATGTATTCTTGTACTATTTTCCCTATATGGGTGTTCTTGTAGTCATAAGTGTATTTCCGAAATCTTGTCTACTGAAGTCAGAGAGCACAATCTAGTGCTCCCCAGACATTTTTTACCCTAGGGCAAAGTCTGATGCATCTGTCTCCAGGAAGAAGGGCTTACTACAATCAGGATGAACTAGAATTGGAGCGGTAGTGAATGTTGATTTCAAGGTTTGAAAGGTTTTTTCTGCTTCTTCAATCCATGAGAATTTGGAGTTCCCTGTAAGCTTGGTAAGAGGTGTCACTATCTTGGAGTAATCTCTGATGAATATCCTATAGAAGTTGTCAAATCCTAGAAAACATTGTATACATCTCGAACACATGAAGGTGGTTGCTAATCACGGATTGTCACAATCTTCTTAGGGTCCATAAAAATTCCTTTATCTGATACAATGTACCCTAAAAATTCCACTTCTGTCTTATGGAAAGAGCACTTCTCCAATTTCGCATATAATCCTTTTTCTCTTAGTTTCTCTAGGACTATCTTTACATGACATTCATGATCCTCTAGATTTTTGGAGAATATCAAGATATGGTCAAGGTATATTACAACAAAATCATCTAAAAATTCTCGAAAGATATCATTCATCATATGTTGGAAGATAGTTGGAGCATTCGTAAGACCGAATGGCATAACTACATATTCAAAATGGCCATACCTTGTTCGAAATGTTGTCTTCCATTTGTCTCCTTCTCTGATACTGACAAGGTTATAAGCTCCTCAAAGATCAATTTTTGTGAAGAATTTTGCTTTTCTAAGGCATTCCAAGAGCTCTGATATGAGTGGTAGAGGGTGTCTGTTTTTTATAGTGACTTTGTTCAATCCACGATAGTCTACACACATCCGGAGAGTCCCATCCTTCTTCTTTACAAATAAAATAGGGGCTCCTGTTGGAGACTTTGAGTGTTTGATAAACCCCTTTGCTAGATTCTCATTAATGTTCTTGCGTAATTCTGTAATTTCCTTTGGGGACAGTCTATAGATTGGTCCAAAGGGTGGTTGTGCTCCCTCTTGAAGATCTATGGGACAATCATAAGGTATATGCTCTAAAAGGATATCTCCATTCTTCTTTTCAAAAACATCTTCAAAGCCTTTGTATTGATTGGGTGGCTGCACTAGATCATCTTTCTTAGATTCTTCAGCTGGTATGGCATAGCTCATATATGTCGGTTCCTTCCTTACTGCATGTATGAAGCCCTTGGCTCCGACATATTTTGGGTTCTTCTGGATATCTCGACGGGTGATTTTATTCTTTTCCAAATTGATGTCTGGATTATGCTTCTTTAACTAGGGCATTCCAATGATAACTAGATGTACTCGACTCGATATTACATTGAAACATACATGGGATTCATGATCACCAAGGTGTACACTTGATAGTGTGGTTTCCATGGTTATATTCCCAGATGCTAGAGGTCATCCATCTACTACTTTCGCTACTACTGGTTTGTTCTTTTGATGTACAGGAAGTCCATGTTTCTTAACCAATCCTTCATCGATGAAACATGAGGAGGCTCCTGAATCTATTAGGGCTATAAGGGAAAGGGTCTTCTTGGGCATGATTAACTTGAAAGGTGCAAGACAGGTTTCTATAGGTGTAGCTGGAATTATGAAACCCTTTCTTATATCATGGTCTGACTCTATGGTCTCTTTTACAATCGGACTTACTCGTTTCTGTGCTCTACAAGGGTGGCTTCGACTCTGGAGTTTGTTCTCTTGTTGGGACAATTAACTGCAATATGCCCAGGGTTTCCACAATAGAGGCATAACTTGTTATCTCTCCTTCTCTGTTTCTCTTGTGGTATTAGGGGTTGGAACCTAGTTACATCTATTTGCATGGGTTCAGACATAGACTCATCTTTAGGAGTGGGTTGGAAAGGTTTCCATTGGCGAGGTCTTCCTTCTACTTGTTTTTCTTGTTTCCTTTCAAAAAGTCGGTTATCACATTGAATAGCTTGCATGATGTAATCATTCAAATTCTTAACCTCTGGCATCGTGAGCAAAAGGTCCTTCACATCATCTCTTAAAACCCATCTAAATTGGCTTATGAAACAATCTTCATGCCATGTGAGATCACATATTAGCTGCCTAAATTTTGATGCATAGGTAGAGGCAGGGCGGTTACCTTGACGTAATTTTTGAAGTTTTGTTTGGAGAAGAGAAGCTAAAGAAGTTTCAAAAGATGCTTGGATTACAAGACATGACGTTGAGTTTGAGGGGGACTGTTGAGATATCAAGCTCAACATGTGATGATCAAGGATGACATGTATCACTTTTTCATTTCTCTAATATGTATAATGATCATGTTGGTATATGTTTGGGATACTTTAGTGAGCTTTACTAGTTTTATCTACCAAGAGTGATGGCACATTTGTTTCTTTCCAGCTCTCTTATTCATGCACATTAGAATTTTCCTTATGTACTATTCTTTATATATTTCACTTGTTGTATTGTTATATTAGATCATTCTTGTATATCTCTTTCATGTAGAAGAAGAAGAAGAAGAAGAAGAAGAAGAAGAAGAAGAAGAAGAAGATTATTCTTCCTTGCATCAATCTGTGTGTGTGGACGTCTTTCTATGTGAGAGTGTGTGAGAGAGTTCTCTTCCTTATCTCCTTCCTCATGACACATGACAAGATGAATATTGAGGAATGGAAATTGCAACTCAAGGTGATTGCAGGAGGAAAGAAAGAAGTCTCTTCAACCTTGAGGTAAATCATACAATCTATTTCTCATTTGGAAATCAAAGGATTACAGAGATCGATCTTTTGCACAGGAGGATGGGGCATATTCGAAGAAGGAAAGATATGGAGAAAAGAAAACTTATGCAATTTCCATGCCTCAATATTCATTTTTTCATGTGTCACGAGGAAGGAGATAAGGAAGAGAACTCTCTCACACACTCTCACATAAAAAGACGACCACACACAGATTGATGCAAGGAAGAATGATCTTTTCCTTCTTCTTCTTCTTCTTCTTCTACATGAAAGAGATATACAAGAATGACCTAATATAACAATACAAGTGAAATATATAAAGAATATTACATAAGGAAAATTCTAATGTGCATGAATGAGTGAGCTGGAAAGAAACAAATGTGTCATCATTTTGGTAGATAAAACTAGTAAAGCTCACTAAAGTATCCCAAAAATATACCAACATGACCATTATACATATTAGAGGAATGAAAAAGTGATACATGTCATCCTTGATCATCACATGTTGAGATTGATATCTCAACAGTCCCCCTTAAACTCAACGTCATGTCCTGTAATCCAAGCATCTTTTGAAACTTCTTTAGCTTCTCTACTCCAAATGCTTTAGTGAAAATATCAGCAACTTCCTCATTTATCCTCACATAAATAAGATTAATATCACATGCTAATACCTTCTCTCTGATGAAGTGATAATGTACCTTGATATGATTTGTTCTAGCATGAAAAATAGTGTTTCATGCTAAGTGAATGTTGCTAACATTATCATACTAGATGATGATTGGCTTTTGCACTTCCATACCTAAATATGCAAGTAGCATCCTAAACCATGACGTTTCACATGCTACTATTGTAGTATCTCTACACTCAACCTCTGTACTCGACAAGGCAACAATGGGTTGCTTCTTGCTGCTCCATGTAATAGTTTCACTCCAAAGTGAGAATAGAGAGCCACTAATAGATCTTCTATTTGGAATACTATCAGCCCAATCTACATCCATGTATCCATGAACTTGCAATATCTACACGAGTTTCATAAAACAATGCCTAATCCAAAGTAGCACTCACATAACATAGAGTGTGCCTCAAAGCATCTAAATGTGGTTTCTTGGGAACCTGCATAGATTGACTTTCAAGTCCAAGTGTGTAGCTTAGATCAGGCCTTGTAATTGTGAGACATATGAAACCTCCCACAATTTTCCTATACATAGTAGCATTTTCCAATGCTTCACTTGATGTAGTATCCAACTTCAAATTATGATCTAATGGCATGGAAATTGGCTTACAATCATCCATACCATACTTTTGCAACATACTCAAGGCATATTGCCTTTATGACATCCATATACCTATTTTTGTATGTAGAAACTCAATGCCCAAAAAGTAGCGCAACACACCAAGATCTTTCATGTCAAATTGCTACATAAGAAGTTGCTTTATCTCTTTAATGCTTTCTTCATTATCACCACCTACAATCAATTCTTCAACATAAATAGCCATAATTGTGATGTTATCATCACCCTTCCTTGCGTATAATACGTGATCTGCATCACACATAGAAAATCCAATGGTGGTTAAATAATCTGCAATCCTTGCATGCCAAGTAGGAGTAAGCCCGTACAAAGCCTTTTGCAACCGACAAACATATTTTGGGTGCTTTGAATCTTCATATCCTTATGGTTGGTACATGTATACTTCTTCCTATAACTCACCATGTAAGAAAGCATTCTTCACATCCATCTGATGTAAAGTCCATCTTTTGCTTTAACTAATGCAAAAAGTATTCTTATAGTAGACATTTTAGGTACATGGCTAAATGTTTCCTCATAATTAATTCCATATGTTTGTGCATATCCTTTTGCTACCAATTGTGCTTTATACCTACTTATGCTAACATTAGCATTGTGCTTTACCTTGTAAACCCACTTGAAGCCTATGGTTTTCTTTCCTTGTGGCAATGGAACTAGCTTCCATGTTTCATTTCCATAAAGTGCAGCCATGTGCTCATCCATTTCTCCCAATCTACATTTCCAGTTGCATATTCAAAACAAGAAGGTTCAACATCTTGTATTACCTTGGTCATGTAGGCACAATGACGAGGCATATAGCTACCATATGTTAATCGTTGTAGTAATTTGGCATTCTCCAAGATCTTCTTGGCCTAGGATCACTTGCCCTTGTATCATCTACATCTGCCTTTTTTACTCTTGGAGTCTTCATAAAGGGCAATCCAAGTTCCTCATCAACGCTCTTTTCTGAACCGCTTTAGTCTCCAACAATGTCTTCAAAACATGTAGATGTTTTAATACGAATAGAAAGATTGTCTTTACCTTTCTTTGATGTAGTTGATAAATTTGCTGTATTGAAATTTCCACGTAATCTTCCACTCCATGGATATGAGTTGGAACTATTGATTGGTGACACATCAAGTCCATTCATAACTCGAAATTTTGCACTTGCATTTTCAGACCTTCTCTTTTCATTTGAGTCAAGATTAAGTCCTTCGTTGGCACTTGTATAGAAGGTTGACATTTCATCAAACACCATATCTCTCCTTACCTCGCTTGTCATGTGAGTGGGTTGTAGCATTTATATCCCTTTTGCTCAAGGGATTACCCAATGAAGATACATTTTTTTTATTTTGGATCAAGCTTCATCCTCAACGCATCTGAAACATGTACATATGCAATATAGCCAATACTTTAATATGTGATAAGTTTGGCTTTTTACCTGTAAACTTCTCTTCAGGTGTAACTTGATTTACAACCATAGTCAAAGTTCTACTCATGATGTATACAGTAGTGTGCACAGCTTCTGCCCATAACTATGAATATTCTTATCTTCTGAGCCATCAAGGCTCTTTCCATTTCTACAATATGTCTATTTTTGCATTCAACAATGTCATTCTATTGTGGTGTGTACCTGCATGAAAACTATCATCGAATTCCATGACTTTAAGCTACTAAACTGATTTGACATGTGTTCACCTTCTTGTTTGAATATATTTCCCTGTTTGCTTTTCCACCATAGCCTCAAAATTCTAGAAGTGAATGAACACCTCACTCTTCTCTTTCATGAAATATACCCATACTTTTCATGTATGCTCGTCAATGAAAGTGACATAAAACCTGGAATCACCCATAGAGGTGGTCTTTGTAGGACCCCAGACATTTGTATGTACTATTTCTAGCACATGATTCTCACTAAAATGCTTATCATGCAGAAATGATGCTCTTGAATGTTTACCAAATTGACATACTACACCTACCTTTTGCATCTCTACAACCTTGAAATTTGGTAGTCCATTGAGAATCTCTTTTGATTGCATCGATTTCAACCTCTGCGAACTTGCATGTCTGATTTATTTGTGCTAGATCTCTATATCAGCAATAACTCCTCCACCTTTTGCAAACATGGCTGCATTCATTTTAGGAATTTTAAGATTTAAGGTGAACATCCTACCCACTTTGTTTCCTTTGGCGATCAATCTTCCATCCTTTTTGTACTCTTCTATATATAAGCCATAAGCATTGAGCCTGACTTGTAATCCTTGGTGTATCATTTTTCCAATAGAAACTAGATTAGTTGTTATATTTGGAACATGCAACACATCAACAAGATGTTTTACCTTCCCGTCCTCCATAGATAGTGCTATGCTTCCTGTATTCTTGATAGGATGTGATGTCTCATTACTTGTTTTAGCATATCTAGGAACTAGCAATTTCTACAAACTACTAAACCATTTTGCATGACTGGTCATGTGATTTAAAGCACATCAATCAACATATGAGACATTATAATTAGATTTTGAAACATTAGCAAACATTGTATTCATCATGTGATATTGGATCATGAACAACTTCTCAGAATCATCAGAATCATCTGCACTTGTGGATGCATAGTTGTTATGCTGCCTTTTGTTATTTTGGTTTTTCAACCTGCAATCACGTTCAAAGTGTTCAGGTTCACCACAATTCCAACATCCTTTAATTTTGTTACTTGAATCATTTATTCGGAAATTTCCACGGTCTCTTTGGCTCCCCTTGCCTCGAAACTATCCTCTACCTCCTACATGATTCTGATGTTGACCTTCATATTGGTTACTATTTCCTCTTCCATTTCTAAAACCTCTACATCTGCCTCTTCCTTTGCCAAAGTAGAATACTTGCTCAGAATTAAGTTTTCCTTGGGAGTTTGAGTCCTCACCAAGATTCTTTTCTTCAGTAATCAACATGGACACCTGATGAGCAAAATTTGGAATACTTTCTGTGGTCTGAATAGAAGTTCAAAATTGCTTATATGAATCTCCTAAACCATGAAGGCACACTTCCACCTTATCATCATCATAATCATCATCATCATCATCATTAGGGGAAAAAGTGAACCCTGCATGGGCTTTTTAGATTAAAAGGTGATTAGTGATGGACCGTTGAGAAGAGGGTGGTGGCCACAGTCTACTCCCTTGATCACCTAGAATAGGCATAGGCTTCCCTTGTTTCTTTGTGATCAAAGGTGGTATCAATGACTAAAAACCATGAGTTATTCTATAAAAGTGGTTTGATAGGCCTAGAGTTTCAACCATAACCATTGGATGAACTCAAAGATCCAATGGCTCATGTTAAATATCAAGAAAAAAGGTCGGCATGCAATTCTATCCGTTGGATGTAGCAAGCATCTAAAAAGGTGATCTATCTTGAAACTTAAGAAAAAAGGTGCCTTTATGTCTCTGTCATTGGATGGACCCAAAAAAGAATGGTCTAGATTAATTTGGTTGAAGTTTGGGCCACTTTGAATCACATCTGTGTTGAAATAACAAAGCACTACTCCTAATCTACTATTAATCGTACATTAATCAAACTAAGGAGGAAAGAACAAAAGAAATGAAAACATAATGGACTTGATTAATATGAAAAGACTTACATGAGTTGCACTAGGAGCATGATGATGCCATGAGGAAGAAGTGCTCACTCTTGGCAATGTGCTAGAGTGGAATGACTTGTTAGGAGTGAAGGGAGGCCTTGCTTATATGGAGTTTGGGAGAATTCCCTTGCATGTGGGATAAGTGAGCTTGTATGAGAATGAAACTAGGTTTGGACAAAAGGGTGGAGCATGGAACTCTCAACACCCCCCCTCCATGTGATGACCCTTTTGTTTTTAATATTGGGGACTAGTGACATATGGGATCACTTAGTGCATTGATTTTTAGGATCCAAGGACATATGGGATCCTTGGACATAACTTGGACATATGGGATCCAAGTGGTTTTTAATGGGATCTAGGGACATATGGGATCCCTAGACATATAAAGGGTTTACATCATGGGGTAGGTGGTGTAAATGAGATGCTTTTAAAAAAGATATTCTTTACAAATGGTTGCCTTGGGTGACCCATCAGATTCTCCATCATTTCTTTCTTCACTGATGTTGGCATATTTCTTGGGTTTGTAGTAGCATTTCTCTTCAGGGTGATTTGTTCTTTTGCAGAAGAGACATGGCTTGTACTTTTGATGAGGTGGTTTCTTCTTGCTGAACAAAGCTTTCTCTTGAGAGGAGCTATGGTGTTGAAGATTCTTTTCTTCATCCAAGAGGGAAGCTTCAACATCGCTAAGGGTTGGTTGTGGAAGAAGCCTAAGTGTGGTGATGATGTGGCCATATGAATCCTGGGGAAGGCTTCGTAGTAGCAAGGCAATGAGTACATCTTCATCAAGCTTTTTGTCAATGTCAACAAGTTGAGTACACATACTCTTGAAGATATTGAGATGGGAGGCCAAAGAGGAGTTGGGCTCCATTTTGAGATCAAATAAGTTCATAAGGAGGGTGATTTTGGAAGATTTGGCTTTAGATCCAAAAAGATGGTCAAGCTTTGCCCAAGCATCATAAGCGGTGCCCTTCTCATCAATGTGATGCACATAATGATCACTTAATCATAGGGCAACGGTAGATAAGGCTTTCTCGTCCTTGATTTGCCAAGAAGCTTCACCTTCTCGTGTTGTTGGTTTCTTCTCCTTGCCGCAAGCAATACTCCATAGGCCTTTCTTCATGAGCTTATATCGCATTTTGACTTGCCATGTGTGGAAATGTTGACCATTGAAAGTGGCCTCATGCTTGTCGTCCATAGTGAAGATTGAAGTTCCTAGACAGGAGGTTGTTCAACTGCTTGGTGATGGAGACCTGAAAAAAATAGAAGAATTGAATGCTCAATGTGTGATGAAGGAAGGTCTTACCACTTAATGTGGCAGTGTCTAATCCTTTTACAAAATGGCAATGCACTTATAAGTTTTGAAGTTTCTATACCCTTTGAATAGACATTCCTATATATATAATGAACTTCAATCATATAGACATATTATCTTCATGTGATAAATAGAAAGTAATGAACTGTCAAGTGGTTGTTACAACCAAATATAACACAAGTTGCTTGAACAGATACGTGCATTGGGTCGATTATCCTTGCATCTCACACAAAGCTTACCCCCTTCTAAAATGTAGGTGCCAAACATTTTTTCTTGAATGGTGGAAAATCGAGATCCTTGTTTTTTTTTTTCAGCTTGCATAACGCAGACCTCCTTGTCTAGATATTTATACAGAGTGGAGCCCATTTGGCGGCCCAAAACTTTCCTGTCATATGACATTTTGTATTGGCCGTGCCTTGAATCCAACGCATCTAGACGGGGGTCCTTAATCATTATCTTATGCCTGTGTCTTCGGAATGGGGAACAGGTGCAGACTGGCGGTAGATGATAGCAAGCCAGATACATTGTATTGATATGATCTGTAAGATCCATGCCCACCCGTTCCCTAAATCTGGACCAATGAATTTGCAACTGTACGTGGCGAAGCGGCTCTTCCTCTTCTATAATTGGTAGAATTTTGGGGGCTTTCCAAAGATTAAAAAGCTCTGACATAAGAGATGAGCAAAGCCAGGACTCCAAGTGCTCGATGACCTGCAGCTGGTCATTTTCCACCAGCAATGGCGCTCGAGCAGCAGCCGAGGTATCCCCACTTTCACGTGGCACTTGGACCCATCAGGTAGAACATCTTGCGCATAGCGCTTCCGTCCTCAGCACCTGCATTTGTCTGTCTTCAGCTCAGAAGATATGCGCAGGCCACGATGAGTCTTCACTGACTTCCAACAATAGCGCTCGAGTGGGCAGCTAATTTCATTGCGTAATCAGCATAGGTTGTAGTCCTTGTCCTTTCGGGGACTGCGTCGTGTGTTTTGGGGTCGTCCTCAGTGTTTGACAGGATCGGTGGGGGCTGTCTTCTTCATTCTTGCTGCTGGGCAAAATTCGAATGGGGATGCCTGTTACGCCAGTGGCATGGAGCGCTAAACAAATGTGCAACGTCTGTTCTGACTGTCAATCCCTCTACAGAAAAATGTTTCCAAATCTTTGGCAGTAGTGGCCGATCTCTTATAGAAGGCATATCATTATGTTCATGTTAGAGAGAAAGATCTGCAAGTAGGAGATTTTGTATTGGCCTACACTTTAAAAGAACACCAGAAGAAACTTCATTAGCCAATATAGATGGAGAAGTCATGCCAAATTTTATAAGTGGATGTAAAGTGTAGAAATATAATCAACCTTTGACCACTCAGGAATGGAGGAGATTGCATCAAGCTAAACATAGAAAGCAAGAAGAAGAAAGAATGAGGTATGAGGCTCAACATGTAGCTAAGGAAAAATGAGAAAATATAAAGAAATCAAAGAGGTATTGATATGTGAAAAATCTGCAGGGAAAGTGAGAGAACATTTGCCTGTGATTTTGATGAATTTCCAAGAAGAAGAAATTAGGGTTTTAATAGACTCAGGGTCACAAGTAAATCTAATGAGTACGTCTGAGTTATTAAATAGATTAAATGCAAATAGGAAGATGAGTAAAACCTTAATAAAAACCCTAGATGGGCACATTGTTCAAACAGATGGATATAGAATGTGAAGAATGGCCTGATCACATGATGACAGAAAAAAGATTTTGGGACAACCATGGATGAAACAAGGAAAGGTCATAAAGAACTTTGAAAAAATGTCTCTTCATTTGAAATTGGATGAACAAAGACTTTTAATGCCTTTTGCTAGTCATGATAAGTATGAAACCAATGAGGAGATTCATAGTTTGGAAACGGAGAAATTTCTTTTCCATTAGAAGCAACTTTGGATCTACATAAGAATATTTTCCATGACAAAAGAGAATCTCAACATAGGCAAGGAAGACATGAGAAGAAGCAATGAATTCTGAAACAAGTCTGGATGTGGAAGCCAAAACTAGTTCAGAAGACTCCAAGTCAGAAGATTAAGTGGGTATGGAGACCTAAAGAGATGAAGCAGCACTCAGAAGAAATATGTTTCAAAGATTCAAGGAAGTTCAAGACACAAAACATAATCTGTTGGATTAGGAAGACTAACCTGGCGTCAGTAGCACAACACAGAAGTGAAAATCACAATCATTTACAGCAACATAAATTTGAAGGAATGGTTGTAGGAAAGCCTCTTCATCAGACAAACACTTGGGCAAATTGCCTAAGACCTCAGTCTTGAATCATAATGAGAAATGCATTTCCAGAGTATGTAGGAATAGGGCAACACTACAATGTTGTGCATTCACTAGGCACATAAGAGCATTCCCATGCACTTATCACAACTCTCCTTATGCAAAAAGATTAGGAGGGGAAGAGAGTTCCCTCAGTCATTTGCCTATTTATGTCTGGTAGAAAAATATTTAATGAAATGCATGAGAAAATCAAAAGAAAAAAATCAGACAAAATGAAAAAAAATATAGAAAAAAAGAAATTGAAAAACATTTTTAGATAAAAATAAAATAAAAATAAAAAAGAATGAATGAGAAAATGTATAAAAAAAGAGTAAAAAAATATGAAAATGAAAAAAGGTGCAAATTCAGTAAAAGAAAAAAAAAACACATCAAATCTTCACTTCTATTTCTTGCCGTTTCCTTTTTCTTTGCAAATTTTGAAGCACGAGCAAGATTTAGGTTAGAATTAGGAAGTTGACAAATTTTTTGATTTATCAACATCCATTTTTTATTTTGTTGATTGAGTAATTCATTTTTTGTTGATTGAGTAATTCATTTCTTTCCTATGCAAGCACAAAAAACAATAGAAATCTTGCTTCACCTATAATGATCACTTATTTTGAGTCTTGAAAATCACCAGTCATGTGATGATTGGAGGAAATCTTATTCTTTTTCTCAAAAAATTACTCAGGATGGAGAAGTGTGTGTGTGTGGTGTATTTTCTTTTTGACTTTACAGGATGGTGAATACAAAAGAACTATCCATTCATGACTTCAAAGCTGAATTAGTGGTGGTGTCAAGGGGACATTGGTTCTTGGTTAGTGAGTCAGTTGAAGAAGTATTGGAGTTAGAATCTGATGTAGAACAAAATCTTCCTAAAGCAGAACATATGATTAAAGAGCTTAAGGAAACCATCAGGATTATTGGTCAACATATTTTCATAGTGAAGGTCGGAGGTAACAAATATACAATGCTATGCCAGGAATTTTATAAATTTCAAAGGGTGGCTACCAATTATAAGAGGTGGAAGGCAGTGGGATTTCACAAAATTTTGGAAGAACCCATCTTTTTTATAGATTTTGAAAGAGTCTCCCAAGTCATGTCTAGTTTGATGGAGCTAGGCAAAGGAAATGAAGCCTATTTCAGATGTTCAGTAAAAGATAAAGAGGGCAAAGAAGCACAAATCACAATCAAGGCAGAACACATCAGAACAGCTCTTCAGTTTTATTCTATGGGAACTAAATTGGATGGAAGCTTTGTCAAAAAGAATGCAGCTACTTATGTAGGATTCTCCAAGTTTGCTGATTTCAAGGGCATAGAGTTTAATGAGGAATTTTCCACAAGGATGTTCTTATAGTTCTTCTGTTTTCCAAAGTTGCCAAGATACACTATGCCCCATAAACTAGTTACTCTCATTGTGCTCAATAATAAAGATAAAACTAAACCCTTTGGAGTGATGGATGTGACTCCTTATATCCAAAGAACAATTGAAAGAAGCTGCTAAGCATTGGAAACAGAAAAAATTTATGAATGGAGCTCAATTTCTGACCAGAATCATATATCATATTCTGGACATGGAGGATCAATTGAAGCTGAAACTTGAGGCTCAATATTTTAGAAGCCTAATAGCAGGAATAAAAAGTCCATCCAAAGTCATTCAGGTTGGAGAACATGGAGTAAGAACAGGTATGAGAGGATCAGGTATGAAGAGGAAAATTGTGACTGAAGAAATAATGCTAAGCAAAAAGAGAAGAACAAATCCTAGGAAGGTGGAATTGGAACAAGAAGAAGCTTCCAAAGAGGAAATCATAGCTGCTCAAAAGGAGGTACATGCTGATAAATATCCACATCCACCTCATATCAGTAAAGAATAACTTTATTCTTACCTGACTCGAGGAAATGATAAGAGAGCTTTATATGAGGCCCAATATTAGAGAATGCTCGAAAACTATTCAGACAAGGCCACCAACTAGAAACAAGAGGAGATAGAATATTATGAAGAACTTCATGATCAGATGATGTCAGTTGTCTGCTGAGACAAAAGAAATGTTTGTCAAGAAGGAGGTGGAATTACTGGAATATTTCAAAGAGTTGCAAGGAACTCCAGAAACTAGAACCACAATTATAGCCAAGAAAAGGTTCCAAAGAAGACTGCACAAAAGAAGAAACTAGCTAGGAAAAGCAAAGGGAAGGCAGTGGAACAATCAGTGACACAGGTGGAAGAGGAAGTGAAATAAGATAATACTAGTAGAACAAGCAAAGAAACAAATTTATCTTCAGACTCTGATGGTGATATAGAGGGAAGTTTAAATTTATCCATACCAAGCACATTAGTTAAAGGAGTACAAACATTAGAGGTGGACAAATCAGCAAAGAAAATAGTTTAAAGTTCAAGATGAATCAAGATTGTTGAAGAATCTACAAAGGAAATCAGTCATGAAGAAGAGAAGAGGAGGTTGAAGGGTAAAGGAAAAATGTTGCAAGAAAATATCACAATGAATGAAGGACTCAGTGAAGGAGTTATAGATACAAGGTCAAGACAGATTTGGACTAAACCTTCAGAGCAACCATATTGTCAACCCTTTGAAGAAGAGCCAAAAGTACAAAAGACTGAAGAAAATAAGAGAGAAGAAGAGAATGAGGAAGAAGTCTATCAGAAAGAAGAAGAGGCAGATGTGAATAAGAAGATTGAAGAAGTTTTATTGGATTTGGGAAAAAAAACCAGAGATGAAGATCAAATAGAGAAACGAGAGGTAACATATGAGCCTATGGATATAGATGATACAATAATAGGAAATGAATACCTAGAGAATGAAGAGAAGAAGGAAGAAGAAAATCAATAGGAACATTCAGACAAACAAGAAACCTATGAAGAAGAACATGCAATATCAGGACAGACACAAGAAATCAGGAATGAAGGAGAGAAAGTTGAATCAGATCAAGAGGTTGGAAAGAACTTAAAAGAAGAAAAGGGATCAGATCTTAAAACAGATCAAGTATTTATCTATGAATATACAGATGAAGATGAGAAGGCTAAAGAAGAAAAAAAAATTGAACTCAAGCAGATAGATCTTAGTTATGGTTTGGAAACGATACCAAAAGATATTAGAAGTGCTTATAAAATTATCATGGATAATATAAAGCATTTTAGGCCATCAAGCAGAAATATGATAATGTCAGGTATGGTTGCTGAGTGAAGAATTTGTGCAAAAATTGTTAACTAGTAGAGAATCAAGAATGGATTTCATTAGAAAAATGCATAATGAATATGAAAAACAAATAGTAAAATTTGCATTTGAAAATGGTTTCAATCCATATCAACATCATTGGGCAAAAAAGGATTAGAAATGTGAAGACTCCAGATGGAAATATGAATCTTCTCAGTAAGGTATTGTATGTACCTACCATAACCAAGAACTCGATAAGTGTTGGAAAAATTGTAGAAAAAGGATTGCACAAAAAGTTCACAAGAAATGAAGCATTTGTTGAAGATCCTGAACAAGGGTTCAAGAGGATTGCAAAAGGAGAAAAGACAAGTAGACTCTTTACATTTGAGTTACAAGATACTAGGAATATAGCACTTTTCAATTATGGAGGATAAACCCTATAATAATTAGAAATGTGGCACAAAAGATTAGCTCACATAGGTGAAAGAAGTTTGAGGAAAATATGCAGGGATTAGAGTGTGCTTGGTTTACCAAACATATCCAAGCAACATATGATATATAAGTGCAGTGCATGTCAATTTGGGAAGTATCATAGACAACCCTCTATGAAGAAAGGTTACATCCATGGTGACCTATTGGATCTAGTCCACACATATATTTGGAGACCTAGCAAAGAACCTTCAATCTCAGGGTCCAGACATTATGTACCATTCTTTGATGATTGTAGTGTTAGAGGAGATAGTGGATAATCACAAGAGACGAGTTGGTGTAGTTAAAACCTGCTTCACACCTGCTATAAATGATGGCTAGAGAGTGTTGTGGGCCTCTTTAGCTAGCTAATAAACATAAGTGATCAGATATGTTTCTTGGAAGATGATGTACTGTGTACCTCAGTATCGACTTAGGGACTTGAGGAGAAAGAGACTATACCTCAATCCCCTACAAGTGCATATAGTGGGGATTCACGCTTTAATTATCAATCCAAGAAGTATCATAACCTAGCCAAGTGTACGAGGACATGCATTCAAATGACGATCAATGAAAATGTAAACTAACAAAGGTGCAAACAAGTGTAAACTATCACATTCTAAGCTTTCATGGTCATTTGTGGTGTCGTGATACCTAGAACATCAGCCAACAGTAAATCGAGCTTTTCTCTCAGCTCCGAACTTGGAATATAGCAAATAGGGGGTTTCTTTCAAAGCTCTTGAGAAGATGCATCTAACAGACTCGATTCTGACACTTTTACTTCAAGTGATGAGCAAAATACTGAGTCGCAAGAATGACCTACCTACACTTCAGCACTCCTCACACTTCACACACACATTACCAATAAAAAAACAAGCATTACCATGGATGGACAACACTTCAAAGCACTCTTTTCAAGCCACATACATGCATGCAAGCTCACAAAGAAGAAGATACAGAAAGGAGAAGACACAAATTCGAAATTCTATGCTCTTGATTCTCACAATGGCCAAAAGTCCTTATAATGAGTCACAAGATGACTTATATACATGTGCCCTAAAAATGGTCCTTTCACACAAGAGACAGGCACTTTATTGACTAAGAGACTAATTCCCTATGAGTTTACAAGGGTAATGATATAGATATCTATGGATATGCATCTAGAGGACTCCTCTAGTGCATTTACATCTGACAATATATTATAAAGTGAATATGTTACAAAAATAAAGTGTCCAAATCGGAAACATTTTGGGGCCCTTCTTTTTCTCTGCATCTCTACTCTTCTTTGCTCTGCAATACTCTCCCCCTCTTTGTCTCTTTCGTCCCTTGACAGGCTTTGCTTTTTGTCTCTGGCTTGTTTATAGCTCCTTAGTACATGCACCCAGTGGTCAAAGAAGCGATAAGGATTGTCAGAAAATTTGTTACTTTATCCGAACTAAGTCCTTTGCTTCTGTAATACCCTTGGTATTCCGTACATTCATAAATCTGGGTTGTTGTGTTAAGTCGGGCTTCCATGCACGCAACCAAGGGAGATGGACTACAATAGATTTGTAGTCTAGCTCTCCAATAACCTCTTTGTATTTGCACTGCAAGCACCATATGGAAGGTATGAAGGTCTGGATTTTTAGCCTTCGATCTCGATCTCCCAAACATCAAGAGGTTGAAGCACCTTTCGAGGCTCAGGATCTGTCGAATATCTTCTTGCCTTTTGTTCAGTACTAATGCCCAAGGAAAAAGTGATTATACAAGACTTTATTTTGTTCAAACCCCAAAGAATCGGTCCAATTGGATTACCTGGAGCCCATAATTATCCCTCGAGGAATTCTTCCTTTGTATATGTACTAGTTCATATGCTTCCCAGAAGACGCACCAAAATGTTTAGCCTCTGAGTCCAAGGGAAAGTGCCTATACACAATGATGTTTTACCCAACTCTGCTGATACTAGGTCAAGTTTGGTTTCCCCTAAGTCCATAATTCCACCCCAAAGTTTTGATGGAGGAGGCGAGAAAACGCATGTGCAATTGGATATCCACCTCCAGTGGTCACTTCCTGTAACCTCCCTTTCTTCACTCAACCCCCTCCTTTCACGTCGGGTTCACTCTTGTGGTCCGGTTCTTGCGCGCTTAGGGGTGCACACAGGGTGCCAAGAAAATGACCTTCAATTAGGCTCAAGGTGTAGATATAAACATACTTAACTGGTTTGAGTCTCACCTCAATTTACTCGCAGACTTTTAACACCCTTCTCGGATGGAAGATGGTTCCTTTGCTTAGTATTTTCATGGATCTTGTATAATATTGGGTATTCGACTCTTTTAATTAAAAATGAAGGTTCAGTTCTTTCTTTGAAACCTCTAAAAGAGCATGCGGAAGGTAAAGATGTTGACTCACAAAAACTGAAATATGGTTTTCAATCATTTGCAATTAAATGTCAGAATCGTACATTCACAAGAATGCACATCATCTTTAGCTTCAATAGAAACTTGTTCATAAGAGAGTTTCTATCGCGTACATTATTCACACATCATAAGTTTAGGGCATCACAAAGATCTTTGTCATAATTCAATGACAATCATTTTTCGTTTCTGATCGTGGCAATGGTTTCACACATGGTTTATATTCATCAATAGTATATGCATGTTAGCACTTCGTAAGACTTCAACTATTGTTCCACACAATACACTAAGAATTTTGTCGTAGTTCGAGTTTTCAATATACAAAAAAAAGCCATTTCTTATTCGAACGTAGCTTTTGTATGTTTCCATGTCCAATTCGGAAAAATCATGTGTGTGCTTATAGGAACTATAAAGAACCTACTGAGCACGTTCTCGCGTTATTGTGGTACTTCATAGTGTATTAAGCATATGCGCACTTCATTTGATATAAATGTTTATATTCCATTAGTCAAATGGGTCCATTTCAGAGTATCATCTCAAACTGTTTTCGAATAACTTATTATCCATGAGCGCGAATTCAGTTTATCATCTCACCATACAATTAATCCACCTGAGATGCTTGTATAAGTAAACAATCATCGCAACATAGGTCAAGCATGTATACCAAGACATATGACAGCCACATGGTTCAAAACCTGTCACAGAACAATACAGGATCTCGCGCTTAGATGAGCAGCAATTTTATACTTAAGGCTGAATTTAGATTGCCACTTCAATCAATCATATAAGTCAATCACGTATATAGCCTGTGTCACATCTTAGAGCATTTCAGAGCATTCTTATAACCAGAACAGTCGTAGCCTTAACTATAGACACTAGCTAGGTTGCAGTCACATCCTTTTGAGTTTATCTGTGCATAGCAATTGATACCAACCCACAAACTTTATACATGCGCTATTTGTGAATTCAACATGCCATGTTAATTCAAAGAACATAACACATCAAAACAACCTTTTACTTTTAACCTGAAGCAAACTCAACACGGTGCATTGATAGATTTATCGAACTAACCTCAATATTTAACAGTAACCAAAGTCACCAGGGGACGGGGACGGGTCCCGGGGACGGTGGTGTCCCCGGGACGGGGACGGAGCCTAGGGTGTCCCGGGGACGGGTCCCCGGGACGGCACCAAAAAAATGCTGATTTTTTCAAAATAATGAGATGAAACTTATGTACAAACAATTCCTCAACATGTGAAATGACCAATAATAAGAAAAACATAGAAAAAAAGTGTTTTTTAAGTATAAACGATGAGCACGTTGAGTCGTTGGCAGTTGAAAAAAGTTAGTAGTTAAATGGTACTCCAAGAGTTGAAACTTACAAAGTTACAAGTGATAAGTGACAAGTCTCATGTATTTCATCATGTCAAAAAATAGATTCTACATCATCATCATATCAAAAAGATGTTACATCATGAGATAAAAAGATCTTATATCATACGATCGATGGACAAATGCCAAAAAGACTACATATGATGGGAACATAAATAAGAAATGTAAAAGGCAGCACGCTACAACATAAATGTGATGACTATGGAGAATCCAAGTGGGGAGTCATAGTGACAGACTCATTTTCTGCAACACAATCAGTGGTTGCTGCATCTTCATGTTCTTCATTTACCACTTGGTCCGATCCCTACTCTACCTCCCATTCTCTGAAAAGATCTCCCTCCATGCATTGCGTCCGTCGAAGCATCCTCAAATTTGCACTGACAAACACAAGATCACTAGCACGCTGCACACCAAGCCTGTTCCTCTTCTTAGAGGCTACATGTCCATACACACTCCATAGTTGCTCAAGGCAACTCGTGGTGCAAGCCTGGCTAAGTATCCGAATGGCCAATTGTTGAAGCTCTGGACCATCAGAACCAAAATCCTCCCACCATAGGGCAGCACCAACACGTAGCCTATCCTCTTGGGCATCTGCACATGCATATGAAGCATCTTTCCCTGTTCTATATTTGGATAATTGATCTCTGATAAGTCGCCTAGCTGGACTATCCGGGACAAATCTCTCTAATATTTTCCTCCATCCATTAGCTACCTCTGGATCTGCATATTGCTTTTTATCTTGAAATTCTGGATCCAACATGTATGCTGCTGCGTGAAGTGGAGAGTAGTATGCATCCCATCTGCTAACACAAATAGCTGAAAGTTCTTCATACCTATCATTATCATTCACCAATGTTTTTAGTGCTTCAATTGTGCGATCCATAGCTTCATACACTTTACCAATACATGGCTCCATGGAATCCACAATTTTCAATAAGTGCACAAGTGGATGAACAATATCCACGATGTGAGAAATGTTTTCCCACCATGCTGCATCATCAGCTAATCTTCTAAATTGCTTTCCTGCTGAAGTAGAAGCTTCTGGCATCCTCGCGAATTCATCACTCAATAAAAGCCCTCTCAAGACACCACTACATTTTACTACTCGGTGTAACATAGTGAAATTATATGCAAACCTTGTGTCTGAGTACTTGAGCAAAGCAAGAGTAGATCTCTTGCTAAACTCATTCTTCACACGAGTATGGTTGTTAATGAAGCTAACCAATGAATTTGCCTCATTGATTACAGGCAAAATCCAATCCAAATTCCCAATGTCTTTGAGAATATTATTTAAACAATGAGCCATGCAAAAGCAAACAATGATGTGAGGGTACAAATTTTCAATAATTGCACCTGCAGCTCTATTTGCAGGCTCCCCATCTGCTACAATGCAAACCACATTTGATGGCCCCACAATCTCTATTGCACTTGCCCACTCAGCAGCAAGTACATCAGCTGACTTTCCTGTGTCGGATGCATCATGTGATGAGATGAAGTACATCTCCCCACGAGAATAAGCTACCACTCCATGGATAGAGCGTCATTGGACATCACTCCATCCATCCACAAGCAATGATACTCCATTTTGTTCCCATGATTTTTTAATGGTCTCGCATGCGGCTTCCACAAGCTTCTTCTCTTTCTCCAACAAAGTGGTGCGCAAGCTCTCGGAGGATGGAGGCACATAGTGTGCTCCATATTCACCAATCTTCTTTACCATATCTTTGAAATATGGTGATCTATGGAAAAGTTAAACAAATAAGATTTATAAGTAATGGCTTATGGCCCATGGGAGTGTCAAAATCTGAAAATCAGCAAATATTGAAACAAAATGAAGATTCAATTCTTACCGAGCCGCATTGAAAGCTATGTGGTCATGGTAAAAAAAGCGTGCCACTGCAGTGTCCACCTCCTCTTTCAATACGGGATTCCAATTTTCATGGAGTGTTTGTTGACGTGATGGACGCACATAGGGCATTCCCGATGGTGTAGAGGAAGTAGGAGTAGGATGAGGAGTGGAAGTAGGAGTAGGAGTAGGAGTAGGAGCACGAACCGGAACCGATGAAGATGATGCTCTTGAAGAGGATGGCATAGAAGACCTCACAAATGATGCCGGGTCGATAGGAGCTTGTGAAGCACGTCGAGCATGAGCTTGAGCATCACTAATAGCAAGTTTGTTGAGTAATTCTTGCTTCTTCTCTGAAGTGATTGCGGAACAAAATCTTACTTCATGTCCACGCTCATGAAGTAAGTGTGCACGCACCTTGTTTGCTCCACCGGTTCTCTTGTAGCCACATAGCTTGCAACTCCATGGTCTTGCACCACCACCTTCTCCAGCGGATACGGGAGATTCCACCTCTTCCCACCATGTCCACTTGCTTGTAGCATGCCTCCTCTTGGTATTTGATCCACTTGTTCGCGATGAAGAAGCCATAGGACAAGAGAATGCTATAAGGAGAGAAGCAAGAAAGAGGAGGGTGAAGAGAGGGTTGAGAAGATAGAGCTCAGCCCTTCTATATCCAAGGGTGAAGATAGCTCAGCTGCTCAAACCTTCACACACACAAGATGATTGCAATGAAGGAGCTAAGTGAGCTTGTGGCTTAAAGAGCTGAAGAGAGGGGTATTTATGCTTGTAAATGGGCCCAAAAGAGCGTTCTAGAAGTTTAGAAATTTCAAAAAATGGCACCAATCCCTCCTAAAAAAAATCGGAAGCAAATTTTAAATTCAAAATTCAAAAAAAACTCCCTCCAAAACTTGCCCGATCGGCTGCCATCCCCACACACCTCCTGTCACCGCGTTCCGTCCCCGGGACGCGTCCCCGGGATGCATATCTTGTATCAAAGATGGCAATTGGGACGTCCCCCGTCCCCATATGGCGTCCCCACATTTTTTTGATCGGGGACGGCGTCCCGGCGTCCCTAGGACCCGGGGACGCGTCCCCATGTTACTTTGACAGTAACATACCACTCATTTGTGTCAGTGCGGTCCCTCTGGTGTAAAAACTGTTAGCGAATCTTTTTCCTCATTCTGCATGTCTTGAAAGACCTTTATGTACTCATCACACATGAATGAAGTGGAGCAACTTTGGTTCCAACAACTTTCGCAAATTATACTGCGGTAACCTTTTAGAAAGGATCGACTTGATTCTGACACTACTTAGAACGAAGTGCTCAGCAATGACAAGATAAGCGTATATTCTTCTGACAGTACTCCTAGAATTTGCACCCATTATGTCCACCTGTAATCAGCATTTCGTCAGCTTCCATTCTGATCATCTGCGCATTCATCTTCTTCATCTGAAGTGCTAAACTTCTTTCCATCTGTTATCAAGCAGACATTGATCTCTGTTGAACCCTCTTTTCCCTTCTAGTTTCAGATTCACTTATGAATGTTTTATCTCCTCCTGTGCACGTAGAAGTTTTTTTTTTCCACTATCGAAGGCGTTTCTCCCTTATTTGAACAGCTCGATCCCCTCCTCTTCAGCTCATCCTTCCGTACTCTTCTACCTGCAGCACAGCTCGGAGAAGGAGCTGTCACTTCCTTCTTTTCCACAGCGACCTTCCTCTGCACAGTATTCGTTTCCCCTTTTTCTGAGGATAATCTCTAATCAACAGCGCTCCATGAATATGGCTTGAATCCGATAGCAACTCAAGGAGATACGGCCTATATCTACGAGTCTTGTTCCTTCTCTCAGACCCTCGCAAGCCAGATTGACAAAACCTTTCCCCTACGAAAGCTCTGTAATGTCTACGCCCTTACTGTGTCCTCCTCTCTCAGAGTACATTCTGCCAAAACAGAACCCGAGAGAGCCCTTCTGTTCCCGTTCTCCTCTCCGAGTTGGCAGCCACCCTTCATTACGAGTAGTCCCCATCGTCCCATTTCTCTGCCGCTAACCCTTCAGTTGATCCTGCCGCCTCTTCTCCAATTAGCATTTCCCCCTTCGTTCCTGCACACGAAAAAACAGAGAGAGAGAGAGCTCAAAAATGACAGGCCCCCCCTTATCTCTCCATCGGCGCCCCTCTTCTACCCTTTTTTGATAAGGAAATCATTCCCGAGCACACGTTTTTTTTCAAATCCGAAAAAGAAGCCCCTTTTTGCGCAAAAATTCCCTAGCCTTAACAAAATCCGTTTCACAGTTCACCTCTATAAGAACACCAATCCTATTGTCATGGATATAACTTCCAACACGGCCTTCCTCAGTGATGTGTGTTGCCTTCTTCTCAGCACTAGCGAGCCCCTTTTGTTGTCCTGCATACTCCCAAAAAAACAAAGAGAAAAAAACTGTTTTTGTCCCAACCCTACGGGTACAAACAACTTTGTTACTCCATCCTTGGTTTCAGAGCTGACCAGAAACAGAATGCAACAGAATTTTGGGTATATTACATTCTGCTTTGAACATATCAACCAAGAGTCACCCACGAAGAGGAGAAAGCTATTTTTCTTGACATTCTTTGCCCATGAGGTAGCCCATCTTGTCGACCAACAAGTTTTCATGTTACCTCCAAATACTTCTCATCAATCGTCACTTCCACTCTTCAAGTACCTGAAATCAAACATATTTTCCTGGCCAAATAGAACCTCATTAGTGCATAAAAACCAACCATTTTCTGAGCTAACATACTCCCCTCTTCTTATTTGCAAAGTCGTCCTCGACAAGCTATTCTTGCTGCAATAAAATCCACACAACCATGAACATGTCAATTTACAATTGGTTCGCATACCTTTTCATCGAGCCATCATTCCAAGTGGACCTGCACTCATTGAAGCTATTAGTGCTAAAAAATCACTCATGAATACATACAAATCAGTCACTTCCAAATGATCCAAGAACATGCACATATATGCAACTCCAATTCCACATACATCAAATTGCTCATGCATTCCATTATGAACATAGTCTCAGCCAAAATAACACATGCATACTTTTCCATGTTTTACACCTTCAACTGTCATTGCGAAAAACAGAAATGGAATACCGAAATGAACAACAACAACTGAAATGAATCCAACAGGAGATGCAACATACCCAAAATGCATACCCCATTATTGCACCTACTATTCGCTATGTACAATTATTCAATGACCAGACACTCCCTAAGAATCCCCATCGTCGTCCCACAAAAGCCACCGAGAATCGAGTACAAGTCAAGACCTACATAAAACCCTGGAGTGTCCCGCACTCTGGAAAACCCTCAGATAGAGCACACAAGTTATAAAGCAAACCGTTGCATTACCTCGCGAAGGTCTCATCCATAAGTACATATACAGTCTCCGTGCTTTCAAGAATGTTGATTCAAAGTGAGCTGATCTATCGCAAGCCACCATATACCAATCACACAAGCAAATAACGTTCCCTTCCAGGCGATCATCGCCCTCTCCTCTCTCTCTCTCCCCCTCAGGAGTCGGGAATAACTTCACATGTACATTTTATTTATAATCACACGTTGGCCTGCATTGACATTGGATGCGATTCGTGGACCTGACCACCCGATCAGGTTGATTCCACCCATCTACCAACGCAATGCAGCGCACAACACACAAACACACAATGATAACACATAACATATATCAGCTAGCCCATAACGAAGCTAGATGCGGCTCGTGGTCGTGACTACCCAGCCACGATGGCTCCACCTACCTACCAACCCGTTATGGCGTGTAGCTAAGACACAAACACGTACATCCCAAGCCTATGGCGAAACTAGTTGCGGCTCGTGGTCCTAACCACCCAAGTAAGATAAATCCACCCACCTACTAGCCCACCATAGCGCATTGGTACGATCACAACAACACAAATTTTTTCCTTTCTTTTCTTTTTTTTTTTCATATTTAATTAATTTACCAAAGTCCTGAGAATTAGGGAGAGGAAGAAAGGGATTTTTCCCACTTTTCCCACACATGCATGCAAACATATACACTCTAGCCTTTGACAGATCAACCACCTCTTCTCTCCATTCTCTCAATTACAGACACTACATATGTATTCATCGACTTGACTTTTCACTAGGTAACTACAACCGGCTATGCCCTAGTCCCTTATGTACCTATCCTTAGATGATCTAGAATGTGGGTCCCCTGGATGTCTCATATAGCCTCACCTCACTCGCATCCTAACAACTTCCCTAGGGCGAGTCAGGCTCAACTTCAGGAGCTCCGTCATCACTGTCTATCGTTAACAGATCTGCCCAAGCCCAATAGATATCATTTACCTCGTTAGGCAATTCCATCGTGCTTTCGTAATAAAAGTACCGATTCCTGGCATATCCAGCCCAACTAAGTAGATACGCTTCGAATTTGGGAAATGGAAAGTCAATGTCCATACCTTGATTCCAAAAGCATACAAGCCAGTGTGCCTCCTCCACATCATAGTCTGTCTGCAAGCTCTCAACCGATATCTCCATGTTTTCTAATGCTTGTTCTGAAAAATATACGACAAGGTCGAACAGAGCGCTTTGGTATACTTGATCAGCCATCGGTCGCCTAGTCTTCAGTGATCCTGCATAGTAACACACTTGGTTTACTAATTTCTGCAATTCCCGCAAACAAAAGGTAAATTGAATGAACAAGTAGAGAAAAGCCTTCTCGCTTCGTCCTCGTATCCAACCACACATCTCCCGTAAAAACATCCAGATCACCCAAAAAAGTGTCATCATCCAACGGCTCACTCGAAGTCCTTTCCATGCACATTCACTTATCGATCCTTATATGTTTTGTTCGCTATCCTGACATCTAATCCAATCAAACTTCCTTGGAATAACGCTGGCATGCTCGGCATGAGCCAATCCTAAATCCTTTAGGTCGTCGCCATTCCTACACGTCTTGTTTACATGAAGCACTTTACTCACTGTCCTCTTTTCTAGTGCATTTCCTAATACATGTTTTTTCTCCAATCCTTCATGTCTGAAAATCCTCTCTTTACCACCACCTTGTGTTGAGGGAGAATGCAGTAAAAGAAAGAAAAGAAGAAGACAAAAAAAGAAGCTTCACTGAAAAGAAATATCTGAAGATATATCTCTGCAAGAAGCCCCGCAGGGGCGCAACACCCATCTCTGTGGAGATGGGTGTTGCGCCCCTGCGGGGCTTCTTGCAGAGATATATCTTCAGATATTTCTTTTGAGTGAAGCTTCTTTTTTTGTCTTCTTCTTTTCTTTCTTTTACTGGATTCTCCCTCAACATTGTCCCCCTCCTGGACTCTGTCGTCCCTGACAGGCTTTGATAAGCGACGGGCATAAGTTCGATATACTTGTTGCTCTGTATCATTTAGCAGATTGGCTTCACGTATCATGAGCTGTTTCCATTGTTCAGCTTTTACTCCATCGTTTGGCGGTTGTCTGTGATCTGCGAAGAAGCTTAATTCATATGCCACGAGTCTGGCATTCAGATTGGATGACATCTTCAAAAAGATCTCTGAATCTATTTCAAAAAATCCTGTAAAAAACGCTTCTTCAAATGTCTGCATATATGGACTTGGCAAGAACATCAGCCTGGAGTAATAAGCCATTATAGTTGGTCTGCTTGGCATCACTGATAGATCAAAAATAAGTATGTCTGTGCCCTGATTAATTCCAATAAAATTCAAAAAGGTGTATGCTGCATGTTTGAAAACCTTGAGTACAGTGAGTAGCATACTAAGTATTTTATTTGTCATTTTGACAACTAAATCTGGTACTGTCGCATAGTTTTGCAGCCAAAATTCTATTGTTTTTACCATATAATCTTCTGTCGGCAAGTAATTATGTGGCGGGCTCGGAAGTAGCGGATAATTCAGCCACTGCTTATTTATAGAGCCACTTCTTTGCAAATCCAAAAATTCCCTGGTATCCCTTCTGCGTGGTATAGGGCAAAATGAAGGGTTTACCTGGAATGCATATGGCGCTGCTTGCCAATGCACCCGTAATGTGGGATGTTTCTCCAAAAATTTCCTTCTCCACACTGGTTGTGCAGCTTCAAACTCTGCTTGAGTGTAAGTGAATGTATTATCGTTGAAGTTCAGCTGCTGGTCTGGACTTTTTTGTGTAACCTTCTTTATATATTGTCTTGCTTTCTCTTTCAACAATCCATATGGAATGTTGAAAGGCTTCATGATCTTTTCCAAGTCTTTACCTTTGATCTTTGCTTCCTTCAAGACCTTGATTACTTCATTTTCAAAATTTTCCGTCAATCGGGACACCACTAGTGCCCGTTCCTTCTGACTTATTTCTACAGTGTATGGCATTGGATGTTCGTCATGTATGTCGGCCAACTGCTCATGTAGTGGAGAATTATAGATCGGGTGAGATAGAGGACTTACCTCTACCTTGTCAGTAGGATTTTCTTTATTCGGCACTACTGGTGTCCCGATCGGTGCTTTCTCTTTTAGTTGAGTTGTCAATTGTGCTATGCATTCGTCTTTATCTGTTACTTCCTGCATGGCTTCCCTGAGTGCTTCTTTTGCTGCCAGTAACTCTTTACCAATATCAGCTACATTATCCATATTTTCGCTTTAGCTTTTCACCAGTTTGGCATTCACCTTTTGTAATTGACTTTTTAATTCACTGGTTTCATTGGTGTACTTGCTTTTCCATTCCTCTGTCCGTGCTTGCTCTTGGCTTAGCAACTCTTCATATTTAGCTATTTGCTCTTGCAATTCATGCTGGTCGCTTGTCATGGTCTCCTGCTTCTCAATAGGTTGATCATATAATAAAGACTTCATTAATTCTTTATTTCTGTGGCGTAAGTTTTCATTTTCCTCCATGTATACCTTTAACTGTGTTTCAAGCAATGTGCTTCTTGCTTTCATTCGCATTTTGTCAGCCTCGCTTTCGTCATGTAATCTTTGTAGTCCTGCGAGCTGTGTTTGTAGTTGCTGATGCTGAGCAACTAATGTGTCATATTGCCTTTTATTTTCAAGCAACTCAGTGCTTTTGGTTTCTATCTTCTTTTGTGCCTGGATGAGTTGTGCAGACAACTGTTCACTCATAATTTGAAACTGACTCCTTTCCCTCATTGCCTTGTCATAGTCTGCATCTATGTCCATCATTTGTTGTTGCGTATCCATGGCCGTCTGGATCATCTGCTTAACAACCGGCTTTAACTGATTTACATCCACATTTAGCCATGTTGTTGGTATACTCGGTGCTTGGCCGGTAGCCACATCTTTTCCTTTTGCTATATGCATGATAGTGTCATGAGGCTGCCTAATTTGAAGTTTAATGCTCGGCTCAGCCATCATGTGTTCTTGATTCCCTTGAGGTGTATCATCTGGCACCTCGATCACCATTTGTTCTTGGTCTTGTGGCTCCTCTGCTTCCTTTCTCACTAGAGTTATTTCTTCCTCTTTAATAGGTAGTTTAGCAGTTGTAACATTGGTTGGAGCTTCCTTGATGCTTATCTTTGTAGTATCATTTAATTGAATGACGTGCTCCTGTTCATTAGCATCCTTTACTTTCTTTTCTTTTTCCTCTTGGTTGTCCGACGTCACTTCCACTTGATTAGTTTCTGGTCCTTCTTCTTCGTAAGTTTCTGTCCTGATATCAGTATGTAGAGTATCTTTCTCAGGACTGGATTCCGTATTGGTACTAGAATCGTCAATGCCCAGCTCCTTGTATCTTCCAGCCTGTTTTGGTGTTTTCTCTCTGCTTTGCTGTTGTTTTGCTTGACTTGCCTGTCTATAATGATGTCCTTGGACATTCAGATTCACCTGCCCTTGCATATACTGGTGTGTCTCCTCCAGGGCAGCAGATAAATCTCTTTTTGTAATCGGCATTTGGACTACCGGTATTGTTGGCAATATATGAGTTCTTTTTGACTGGGGTGTAGCCTGAACTTCTTCTTCCCGTAATCTCTTCGTTCCTCTCATTGGTTTGTGAGAACTAGTCCCTGTCTCTTCAGTAGCAATAGCTGTTTTCTTTTTCTTAGGGACCGTAGCAGACTTTGCATACTTGGCTAACCCTTCTGATGTTGGCATCTCCCTTAAACAGTGCTTCATATTTAAAGCTTCATATATCAGCAATGTTAAAGCTGAACTGCCATTCAAGAATTTCTTTTGGCCCCATTTCTTTTGTGCTTCAAATAATCGTTCTTGTACATAACCTGTCAGATTCACTTTGTTGCCTATCTGTCTCATGGCATGGGATAGTAACTGAACTACTATCTTCTGAGGTGCAGTGTACCTGTGCATACTTGGGAAACAGAAATGCTGATGCACCAATCTGACTGCGTCTTCGATGTCTATTCTGTTGATCTCTAAGAATGATCTTTTCTTAGGGTCATGGCATTCATCCTTAATGTTAGTAATGCCCTCTTGACTCCATCCAAAGGCTTTATTGATCAATTCATGTGTGAATTGAATCATCTTCCATGTGCCTACTTTATCCAGAACCTGTGCTTCTGGAACCGAGATCTTTGTTGCAGCTGGCTGCATAGTATTCATTACTTGAGTGCACCTCTGAAAGTCTGGTACATAAATAGGCAATCTCAGGAATGCTTCAATTCCAGCTTGGGTCCATACGTCCTCGATATGTGGTAACCCTTGTATTATCGTTTTGAAATCTTGAGACATGATAGGGAAATAGTGATCCCTGTCCATAATCTTTATTGTTGCCATGAAGAGACGTTCCGAGATAGGTTGGTCATCTCGAAACCAATGGCCTCTGACTCTTGTGATCGATTCTAATGGAAAAAGCTGGACTTCTTCCTCTTGAGTGGCTTCAGAATTTGTTGATGACATCTGCACTCAATATAGAGTGTGAATTAGTGGCCATATATTATCAGAAATGTTCCTTTATTTATCTTAAGCCTGACATTGCTCCGAGTGAATGGTGTCGTCCCTCTCCCGTGGATGTGAGAAAGGTAATACCTGGATTTTTCACATTTTTAGATATTTTTATATTTTTATCTGAAAAGGAAAACAGAAACGTTAGTTCATAGCCGAAGCGGTTATTATTTTTAGAGTGGTTTTTATAATGTATGTACAAGTGCTCTCCTATTTCCCAAGAGGAAAATGTGCTTGACTATCCTGAAGTAGAAGGAAGATGTGCCGAATGCTTGGCCTTGTAATGTGGCCCTATCATGCATACTTTGGGTCCTGAAAGCTCAGCATGTGTGCAAGTGGATGTTGTCGAATTATGGGTACAACTTGTGGGATCCTTTGGCACCCAAATCTGCTTCATTCTAGTGGGATGTATTTCCTTCGGAACCTTTTTAGCAATTGTGGGTCTCCTCTTGTAGTTCGTTTGCTCCATCTGCTTGTGGAATATTGATCTTGCTGGTGTTGCAGCTGCTGACTCCTTCTTTCTCCAATAGATCCTCTTTCTTGGCTGTTGTGTCTGGAAACCATGTTGATAGTGATTGCCCTTCTAAGGATGTTCATCGTTTTGGTTGATCGTCTTTGGAGTACATAACTTTGGGATCCATATTTGTGTCCGATCCGGTTGTGCAGTTATCACTTTTTTTGGAATCCACATGCTAGAGAATCGTGGTTGATTGTAGTGCTCAAAATTCTTTGTCTTCTTATTCGATTGGACACGCTGATGTCGAAGACTTTTCTGTTGCTGAAGATATGCCTTCTTTTGATCCTTCCTTATCCAAGCCAGTGTAGAATGTGGAATAGGGTATACTCTCATAGGTATAGACTTCAATTCTTTCAAAGGAATACTCTCTCTTGCGCATTGTGTGTCACTAGGCTTGATTTCAGGTTCATGAGAACTCTTGTGACTCTCTATGCTCAAAGATGGAATGCACACAGAACTTATGGTATCCTCACGAGAAATACTTGAGGAAGGAACTTCTGTAGTGCCAGTGGGTATGCACTCATGACTTTGGTCATTGGGCTTGATTTCTGGCTCTATGCTCAAGGATTTGATTGGTCGTTCATCTAGCAGACTGAATACTTCCCGATGCCCTATTCTGGCTGAGATGTATCCTAAAGCCAATTGAATGGTCACCTCGTATTCGTAGATCCAATCTTGACCTAATACTACCTCTTCAAGTAAATCTTGATCCTGACACACTAAGAGTCTCTGCTCCATAGTGTTGTTTCCCATATGTAAAGGTAAGGTGATCTCACCTATACATTGAGTAATCGTCCCTCCTATCCCTATCAACTGTGCCATTGATGGTCGTACTTCTTCTTTGAGTTTTTGGGTCAAGGAAAGTTTGATACAGCTTATGGCAGCTCCTGTGTCAATGAGAGCATCCACCAAGTGGTACTCCGTTTTACCTGCTCCCAAATTCAAGTATGGTTGTCTTCTTTGTTGCCCTGAGTTCTCAGTGGCTCTAAAGTTTGCCATTGGGATGAGTTCTTCTCCTAGTCTATATCTCTCATCTCTTTCTCTCATCCACTCTTTCCGTTTCTTAATTCGTTCTAAGGCTTCCTGTCTCGCTTCTTCTCGTATCCTTTCCTCCTCAATGCGTCTATTTTTGCCTTTGATTAATCGAGACATGGTTTGTTCGGTTAATGGTTCTAGGTATTTTTTTACTCGACACCCGCTGATGTAGTTTGGTAATACGTCTCCATCTAAGGTTGCTAAGCTGATGGCACCACTCGTAGATATGCGATTAATGATTAATGGGCCATACCCTCTTTTTTGCAATTTCTTAGCATGTTGTTTCAAAGTGTATACCAAAACTAAATCTCCTTCTTTGAGATTTTTGTCTTTAATGTGAGCGTCAAAATAAGCTTTTTGTTGTCTTTTAGCAGCATAAATGCCTGCTACGGCTTGTAACCTAGTTTCATGAAGCTTTTCTATTTGATCCAATTGAGCTGATAGTTCATGTCCCGTCCACTCATAATTGGTTGCTACTCTGAGAGTGGGGATCAAGAAATCAATCGGCAAAATAGCATTTTGTCCATAGACTAAGTTAAAAGGGGTAGTGCCTATGGCGGTTTTGTAAGCTACTCGAAATGCCCATAAAGCATGGTGTAATTGTTTATCCCAATCTGATCTACCATTGTTGACGATTTTGGTGAGTACTGTGCACAAAATTTTATTAGAACTCTCAGCTTGACCATTGGCTTGTGGGTGATAGGGAGCTGATTTCTTATGAATTACTAAGAATTCGTTCAATAAGACTTCTATGACTTCATTCACAAAATGCGTACCTCTATCACTCACAATTTCTATCGGGAGTCCAAATCTAGTGAAAATGTTCTCAAAGAGAAACTTGGCCGTGGTTCTTGCATCATTCTTCTTGGTTGCTTTGGCTTCTACCCATTTGGTCAGATAGTGAGTTGCTACAATTATATACTCAGCATGGGATCCCTTCGCTGGTGGGCCAATAGGTCCTATGAAGTCTATTCCCCACTTTGTGAAAGCTCTTGCATTCATCATGGGTCTAAGTGGCATCTCATCTCTTCTAATTGGATATTTTTTTCGTTGACACGTATCACATCGCTGCACATATGTTACCGCATCTTGATGTAGAGTTGGCCACCACATCCCAGCAAAGAGGATCATTTTTGCTGTTTTATCTGCAGAGAAGTGTCCTCCTGCAGCTCCTGTGTGTGCCATTTCTAAAACAGGAAGATATTCATCTTCATGAATACACATTCGTAATTGATTATCTCTCCCTCGTTTGAAAAGTTGTCTCCCTATAATGGCATAATCCTTACTTTGTTCTACAAGTGCGCGTTTCCTTGCTAAAGTAGCTCCTTCTGGGTATTCTTGGGTCTTCAAGAACTTTACCAGAGGTATGCTCCATCTAGGTGCTATCGTGGAATAGCATAGAGTTGAGTTCTCATCCGGATTTTGTTCTTGACACATTTGACAAGCTGATACATAGTTATGTGCGTCTCTCTGCATGGTCGGCCAATATATGCCTAACCTCTTCAGGGTTTGCCATGTTCCATTTGCATTCAAATGAGTTTTCCACTGATTTACGTGTGCTTTCTTAAGCCACATTTCCTGTTCCTCTTCTTCCACGCATCTCATGAGTAATCCACTTGAATCTTGGTGATACAAACTTCCTGCTATGATATGAAGATTTTTGGTCTTCCATAGGTCTTGAGTTTGTTTTGGTGTGATCCCATCCTTAGGTCCGTGTGTGAGTATAGGGATCAACTTTTCTGCCCATTGGGGACATACTTCTAGATTGAACAGATACGTATCTGGCAGATCATCGGGTACTCCTATAGGTGGTTCTCCATGGGTCATTCTTGATAAATGATCTGCTCTTATATGGGTGTTTCCTTTCTTGACTACTACCTCAAAATCAAATTCCATTAGCAATAAAAACCATCGCACTAATCTTCCTGTATTACAAGGCTTGTTGACTAGGTACAACAGCGCTTGATGATCAATAAAGAATTTGAATTTGTTTGCCAGTAGGTAATGTCTGAACTTTTTCACTGCGTATACCATTCCTAAGCCTTCTCTCTCTGTAGTGGTATAGTTGCGCTCTGCTTGATTTAATTTTCTATTAGCATAGGCTATAGGGTGGTCTAGTTTTCCTGTGTCTGCGGGTTGAGCTAGGATGCAACCAATGGCAAACTTGGAAGCATCTACATGAATGTGAAATGGCTTATTCCAATTGGGTACTCGAAGAATTGGTGCTGAACTCAATCGACTCTTTAACTCAGTAAAGGCTTTCTCGCATTCTTCGGTCCAATTAAATTGGGTCAATAATGCATAAAGAGGTCTAGCGATTATGGCATACATATGTATAAATCTTCAATAGTATCCACAATGTCCCATAAATGCTTGAACTTCCTTAGCAGTTTTAGGTCTTGGTAAATCCAGAATTACTCTAATTTTGTCTTCATCCGTTGAAATTCCGTTTTTAGAGACAATATGCCCTAAAATTTTTCCTTGTCTAACCATGAAGACACATTTTTCTGGGTTGAGGCATACTCGATATTGACGACATTTAGCAAAGATCTTTTCTAATTCTGGAATGTGCTCTGATCGTATAGCTGAATAAGTACATAAATCATCCACGTACACCTCCATACTCTTTCTTAGGAATTCTTTGAATACATGGCACATCAATCTTTGGAAGGTAGCTGGTGCATTAGTTAGTCCAAAAGGCATGACTCTAAAGGCGTATACTCCCCATTCAGTTGCAAAAGCAGTTTTGTGTTGGTTCTCAGGAGCAATGGCTACCTGATTATATCCTGAAAAGCCATCCAGAAAACTATAGACTTCCTTCCCTGCTACTCTCTCCAAAAGATGGTCAGTAATGGGTAAGGGGTAACTATCCCTAATGGTGGCTGCATTCACCTTTTTCAGATTAATGCATACTCTCAACTTTCCATTCTTCTTTGGTACAACCACCAATGGTGACACCCATTCAGTGTGTTCGATTTCATAGATGAATCCAGCATCTAACAACTTGTCTATTTCTTCCTTTATCTTTGCTGAATACACATCATTGTAGGTGTAAGGTCTTTGCTTAGAAGGTTTGGCTTCAGATGTCATGGGAATTCTATGGGCACATATAGAAGGATCTACTCCCTTCAAATCCTTATATGTCCATGCAAAGACATCTCTATATTCCCGTATGAGACGTATTAATTCTTGTTCCTCCTCTATGGAGACATCCTGTCCTATGAAAGTACATCGTTCTTCTCCTTCTTCTAACGTTACTACTATCTTCTTGGTTTGTTCTTTATTGTCATATGCTATTCCCGGCTGGGCCTCTCTTTTAGGCATCTGAATAGCAATTTTTCTCTCCTCTACTTCATATTTCTTGAAGTGACTTGGCACTTCAAACTGATCTTGTGGCTTGTTTTCTTCATTCTCTAGCTCTTTATCTAACTCCAGCTCTTCTTCTTGTTTAAGTTCTTGGTTATCTTCATTAGCTAGGGTACCTCTTATTTGATGTTCATCCTCAGGTTCCATTGGTTCTGGCTCCATTTCAATGCTCTCATAGTCCTCCTTCCATTCTTTCTCTATCACTTCTCCTGCTTCAGCTTCCTGAAGGACTACTACAAAGAGACTAACATCGTATCCTTCCTCATCTATGCACTCATTCATAGTTATTACTTCTTCATTCACGCATACATCGAGGGTCGCTAAAATCTCCATCCAGCCATAGGGTTCGAACTCTTCGTCTAAAAAGACTTGAGGCATGTAAGCTGGATCTTGTACAGACCTAGCTACACCTTGCCCTTGCTGCCATCCCTTTCTCCTATCCTCTTCCTTTTTGGCAGTTTGGCATATCCATAGATGAGTGTCCTCATTCATCCAAGATTGATCACTAGAACCTATGCTGTGAATTGATTGGTCATCTTCCTCCTTATGAATTTGATTCCATTGTAAGGGAGGAACATCTTGATATGTATAAGTGTGAAGATTTATTCTAGTTGTGGTTCCTTCATGTTGTAGGTATACAGCATCTTTTCCCCAATCTTGCACGACCTTTAGTTGTCTCATAAAAGGTCTTCCAAGTATCATTTCATAATTGCTTGGCCTTTCAAATTGACAAATTGCTAAGGTGTGTTCAAATTCAACTCCACAAGTGGTAAAAACTACTCGTTCCAATAATCCTAAGGGGCGTTCAGTGTGTCCATCTGCCATTTGTATTTTCATGCGTGTGGGTCTTAAAGCTGGTTTTCCCCATTTCTCCCAAATTTCTCTAGTCGCAATTCCTACACCAGCTCCAGAATCTAAGATGGCTTTGGTAGTATAACCCGTGTAGGTAATTGGAAGGCAAGTGTTTCCTTCATCTCCTTCACTAAAGTCGCCAACTTTATCAACTGGGATTTTCACTGTGTTTACTTCATCAGCTTTTTCTTTCTTCTCCTCCTTGACTTCCCATTGATTGATTAATTTTTCTTTCAACTGTGGTTTTACCTTCAATAACTCCTCAAATGTTAGGGTACAAGGGATCTTTACCTCTCTAAGGCATTGTATGATCTCCGATGTTTGAACTGATGGATTCGGTTCTTGTTTCCTCATTGAGGGAATGCGATACAATTCCGAATTGTGTTCATACTCCCCTGTGTAATTTGGCAAATCCTTTATTCCCTCATCTCCTTTGTCACTAGGATCCATTGGCACAATTTCTTCTGAATTTAATTCAAGCATTGAACCCTCTATTTCGTTTTCTGCTTCTAGTTCTTCAAATGGTGGTTCCATTCCCTCCACTTTTTTCCATCTGTCTTCTTGAACTCTAGCCCACAAATCCTTAGGCCATTCCCCTTCTACTTCAGGAACTATGGATCCTTCTTTTGTGTCCTCACAATGATTGCCATTCTGTGTCTTACTTACTTCAGGTTTTGCATGTTCATGAGTGATGACGCACTCTTGGAATTCTCTTTCAGGAATTCGGGTATTGGGTAATGGCAATGCAGGTTTCTCTAAAGTCTGTTGAGCAACTTCTATTAATTTTTTGTAGATCTCCAACCTCTCTTTCTCTAGGTCACCTCTAGGGTATTCTCTTTCATGTTGTTCTATGGTAGGTCCGGCTTTTATTCGTGCCTTGTATGCCTGAATCCACATGGCTAATTCTTCGGGCATGGGATCTGCTAAGACTGATCCTTCCTCTTCTTTTTTCTGATTTTCAATTTTATTTTTTCCTTCGTTTTTCTGTTCCTCTCTTGGGTTCTGTTCGTTCTTCTCATTTTCCTTCTTCCGCTGTAACTTCCTTTCTTTCATCCTGTCTCTACAGTTTTTCCATCTTTGGGTTCTTTTACTTACCACACTTTTTTCAGGCTCTTCTGAGTCTTCAACTCTTTGAGGTGTGGATATATTCATTTCTCGGTCACTTTGATTATGTTCTTTCTGCTTTTCTGGGGTCTCTCTAGCTTTAGCTCTAGTTATAGCCTTCAAAGGCACAGTATTTTCCTTATCGCTTCCTGATGATTCGATTACCTCTATCACATTGATCTGTACATTGGATGTAACCTTGTTGGGATTCTTAGGGCAGTCTCTGAAAAGATGTTCCTTACCACAATCACTACAGTAGCCTTCCCAAACTCGTTGTGGTGGTGGTGGGTTTGGCAATGTGCATTCTCTGATGTAGTGATCACCTCCACATCTATAGCATGGTCCTCTGGGTACAGGCGGTCTATTCATAGGTCGTGGTGGTATGGTTGCTCTAGGGGCTGTGTACATTAGTGACACATAGTCCTGCTCATATCCGTATGAACCATCTGATACTTCCATGCCATAGGCATATGGTTCGTATAGTTGTCCGTACTCTATAGTAGAGTTTTCATAATTGGGGTGAGGTCCTTGACTATGATCGTAAGATGAGTCATATGGTTCATTACTAGCCAAAGATGTGACTGGGACTATTGCTCTCTCTAGGTTTTCTTCGGGTTGAGCTATTTTGACGGGGACAACATTCTGAGGATGGGGCGGTTGTTGTCCTAGTATTGGTTGTGGTTGGGTGTATCCTTGATACGCATATGGTCGTGGCACTGGTGCCTGCGGTTGGTAAGTGGGATATCTTCGTGCTTCACCTCCTTGCTCTCTCTGAGGGTATCCATAAGGTCTTATGTATGGTTGTGCTAGTCTCGTTTGCCTGTTGTAAGGGCAGTTTTTTGTGCTATGATTTGTGTATTTTTGTTCTATGCTACAATATTGTAAGGGTCCTGGAGCAGGTGGTCTATTATAGCCATAAGCAGGTGGTGGGACTACTCCTCTAGTACACAAGTGAGAAGGATGGTCACCTCCGCACTTCATACATCTTCTGAGCATGGGCACTCTCATAGGGTTACTGGGGTAGTTCCTCTGTCCTTGAACATTCAACTTCTTAGCTACCAAGTCGGCTATTTCCTCTACATTGTTTTTAGGGATTGATGTGCTACTGGCCGAATCTTCACTTTTCAAACTACCTTGAGGTATTTTCAAGTCTTCTGCTAGGTTGTCCTCTAGGTCTATACATTCCTTTATGCATTCTTGCAAAGTTTGCACTCTCTTTACATATACTAAAGATCTCAAAGATCCGTTCAACAATCCTTCCAAAAATAACGACACCATTTTATTTTGGGTAGGTCTCTCTTCTACTGGGCATCTGTCCACATACTGCTTGAATCTTCTAGCAGCCAATCTTACTGATTTCGGTAGGGGCTTGCTTAAAGCTATGAATCAATGATGAAGAGTTGTTTTTTATTCCTGACTTAGTGAATTCCTCAATCATTTCTTGATAGACTTGCTCCATATTTTGAAAATGATCAGGGTCTAACGGCTGAAACCAAGCTAATGCGGTGTCCGTCAATGTGAGACCAAAGGACTCATATTGGATCAAGAAGTCCTCTACCTGTTCGGCTCTGATTACTTGTTTGAATTCCGCTATGTGATTGTAGGGTTCACTAGAGCCATCATAGTGATTTCTCATGCATTTAGCAACTTGAATTGGTCTTAATCTCCTTCCTGCTTCAGGTGGTCTAGGCATCACTGGAAAAATTGGTCTTCCTATTGGTATGCCTGGTCCTCTCGCCACTGGTGGTCTAATGGGGGCATGAATTCCATGTCTTGGGTCAACTGTTGGTTGAGGTCGGTAATTAGGGTTATTTGCAGGCATTGCAAATTGCACATGTGGTCTGACTGGGATTTGGGTTTGTTGTGTTTGTTGTGTTTGGCCCGACTGTTGATATGAATCATTATGGGATGTTCCAAGTGGGTTTCTTGAAGTAGTGGCTTGGTCCCTTGGGGGAAACACTGGGATATTCTGATATTTCAACTCAGCTCTTTCTAATTCTGTTAAGGGCCCATATCTTCTCTGATCTTTATCCAAATATGTGATGATGGTGGGGAACTCAGGATCTCGTAACTCATAGATGGTAACTGGATTAGGAGGAGCTTCCCATATAGAGGAATGGGCTTTATGCAGATGCTCCATCCCATTGATCAGATATACATCTATTAGAGTGTCATCCTGGGGAATCAGGTCTCCTCTCCAAATTTTAGTGACCGTAGATCTCCCTCTAGGAGTAGTTACTTGCACTTCGTTTCCACCTCCATTTAAGTTTGACGTAATATTCTCTTCACCATGTTCATTAATGTTTTCCGGGTGTTCTGTGACAACGTATTGGATGTCTCTCTTGTCCAGGTAAAATCCTCTTACATACTTGACTGCTGGTCTAGGCACTATATAAGCCTCTGAAGCCTTCTTCAGTCTGGCCACTGATCTGTTTAGACCATCCAAATAAATAGGGACCTCATGTTGATTGGTGTTCACATACTCCAAGGAGGTCCTGTACTCTCCTTCAATGATTGACATCATGCCACTCATAGGCATTGTGTTCTGCATATCCTCTGAAGCCATGGGAATTTCTTCCTCTGACTCACTAGAGGTTTCAGAATAATGTGAACGGCTACTTGGCTCAGCTACACTCCCTACAGAAGATATTACACTTCTTCGGCTTCCTAGGGTTCTTCCGGATCTCAGGTTCATCCACTTCTAAACTCTGATCAGTCTTTGCTAACCTTTAGCTTTTGGCACTCTTTACTCAGAGTTAGAAATCTAGGAAGAATTTTGGCTAAAAATTGACTGAAATTTAACTTGTTAAGTCATGACACTTAGCCTCCAAAATCCACGATCTCTGACTACAGACGATACTTGAAACTGGCGATACTCACCCTCCGACGATACACGATACCTGACCCTAACGATCTATGGTAAACGATCGATGACGAAACGATCGCTCGCAAACGATCTTTGACCAAAACGATACTTGATACACGATATTTGGCAAAAACGATACTTGACACACGATACCTGAGTGAGATGATACTTGGACTAAACGATACACGATATTTGCTCTAGGCGATACACGATCTTTGACAAGTATCGCGACCGCTGGAAAACGATACACGATACTTGGATTCAAACGATACACGATCGACGATCTCTGAGCTAAACGATCTCTCCCCGAAACGATCTTTGGCAGACGATCGCTAACCAAACGATCGTTGGCAAACGATATTTGAGCAAACGATCGCTGACCAAGAAACGATCTCTGGATCCAAACGATCGCTGACTGAAAACGATACACGATACTTGTGAGGTATCGCGATCTCTGAATCAAACGATACCGATCGCTGGGAAATATCGCGATACTCGATCACAGGAGATCACGATACTTGTGAAGTATCGCGATACTCGACCGCGGGAGCAAAACGATACTTGACCCTTAGACAAATTTTTGCAAGAAATTTTTAAGATTTGAATCAATACACTTGTTGTTCTAGCTCTCCTCCCCTTTCTTCACTCTCTGTATAACCCAAAACTCAACTTTTAATCGCTGTAAAACCCAAACGATACTTGACGCAGGACGATTTTTTCTGAAAAAAAACTTGGATTTCCTGAGAGTTTATGAGTATGAAGTGAGTTTGCTTACCTTTGATACTCTCTTCCAACTCTCCTAACCACCTTTCTTGCTCAACCCACTCCCGATCGTTGGACAGATCTGAAACGATACTCAGCAGCTCCACGCACGATACTTGCTCAGGAATACAAGTGATTTGCAAAATGACTCTTTTTGGCTTTTATACTTGGGATTTTCTTGCTTACAAAAAGAAAACTCTACTGAACAAGGACTAAACTCTACTCTAATGACTTGGTCTATCCTCTACTACTCCTACTCTACTCCTCCTTCCCTACTCATTCTACTCACTTCCCTAGACTAACAACTCACTACACACACTCCAAGAATGAGAAGTAGCAAGTGAGGTTGAAATTGACTTACCAAAGAAGAGAAACTCACCACTCCTCCTCTTGCTTCAATGCAGAAAGCTACTTACCATCACACGAATGCCTCGGTTTGATTCGTCACTCCCCGGCAACGGTGCCAAAAAGTGTGTTGACCTAAGCACCAACTTAGGGACTTGCGGAGAAAGAGACTATACCTCAATCCCCTCTCAAGTGCATATAGTGGGAATACACGCTTTTAAATATCAATCCAAAGAGTATACAAACCTAGCCGAGTGTATGAGGACATGCAATCATGTGATGATCAATGCAAGTGAACTACTCAAAGAATGCAAAAGAGGCAAATACTTATCCAAATAAGCTTCAACTGTTGGACATGGCGAAACGATACTTGGTGCAGCAGCCGTCAGTATTTTGGACTTTTCTCCTAGCTTCGAGCTCCAAATATAGCGAATAGCATATGCGTTTCGAAGCTCTCAAGAAGACACATCCAATGGCAGTGGTTTCACTCAATTCTGACGCTCCTACTTCAAGTTATGAGCAAAATACTGAGTCACGGGAATTACCTTCCTACTCTTCAGCACTTCCTACACTTCGCACACACCTTACCTACAGCAAATAAACACTTTCATGGATAGACAACACTCACAAGCACTCTTTCCAAGCAATACACATGCATACAAGCTCACGAAGAAGAAGATACAGAGTGGAGAAGACACAAATTCGAAAATCTGAGCTCTCTATTCTCACAATGGCAAAAAGTCTTTACAATGAGTCAGATTTTGACTTATATACTAGTGCCCTAAAATTGGTCCTTTCACACAAGAGACCGGCACTTTATTCACTAACAGCTAATTTCCTACTATTTTTACATGGGTAAGCTTCTATTCTTCTGTGGGGATGCATCTAGAGGACTCCTCTAGTGCCTTTACAATGGAAAATATATTACAAGAATGACTATAATACAAAAATGTGATGTCCAAATCTGAAAAATTTTGGGGCCCGTCTTTTTCTCTGCCTTGTGCTCTCTTTGCTCTGCAACACCTTGGTTCTCCTTATCTCTTGTTTTCAAGAGGTTCTCCTTTCGATCCACTAATTCCTTACTAGAACTGTCGCGATCCACACACCACTTTTCTCTCTTTGATCTACCCTTGCCCTCGTGCTCTCCTTTGCATGTGCCCTTGCCAGAGGACAACTGATTGTCTTGGTTCATTGTCAACTTTTGATGAGATCCTCGATCACGAGTTCCGAAAGAGCATTTTCCATTCTTCGAAGAGTTTTCTCTCCTTGCATGAGGATCCACCACCTGGCTCATTTTCTTCTCTTTCTCCACTGGGTCGATGTGCATTGTATAGCACTCAGCATCGCCTGTACTTGCCAACCATCCTAGAAGTTCCTGATCGGAATCGTCGTTATAGAGCAATGGATTTTGATATTCTCCCATCTTCGTGTCTTGATTCTTGAAGAGCTGCAAGTTGAACCCGTCTTGAAGCAGATTTTTGTAGGTATCCGTGTTCAAAGAAAACCTAGCTCGTGCCATCCCTTGCCTTCCTTTCTCCTTTTCTTTCTTTTCCATCTCATCGACTATTATTGTCTTCTTCTTGTCGATCGAGTTTGGGGATACTTGGATTTGAATCCTATCAGACTTTGGCCCTATTGAAATAAAACCTCTGCGCCAGGCATGCACACAATCAGCCTGCATCAGCCATGGTCGCCCCAATAGTATAGAAAATGTAGTTTCGGTGGATCTTGGTCTCACAACCAAGTAGTCAACGGAGAATTCGATCCCACCAACAATAGTTTGCACATTTCGTATTAATCCTGCAGGCTTTACCTGCGTTTGGTCAGCCATTCGGAGAGACATCGGGGTATGTTCCAGTTGTGTCAATCCCAATGCTTTCATCATGTATTCGGTCATTAGGTTCACCGCGGCTTCGCTATCTAATTGCGCGCCTGGGACCGCATATCCATTGATCTCCACTGTGACTGCAGGGGCATTTGAGTCCACTTGAGTCGTAATACTTTGGATCGTCCCTAAAACCACCTCGTCCACTTTTTCTTTTCTTTTCGCTTTCCTTGTTGTCTTGATAAACTCATTGTAGAATTGCTTTGTGCAGGTTGGCGAACACCTTAGTAATGTGGCCAAGTCCAAAGTGACTTCAGTCTCGGCGAGCCTTTGTACGATGTCCATTCCTTCTTCTGCTTGCTTCGATTTCGACAACTTCTCCTGGACTTTAAGCCTGTCTGGAAATGGTGGAACACCTGGTATAAATTTTCGTGTAATTCTTGGAAGGACCTCCACCTCGTCTTCTTCATCTAATTCCCTTTGCCTATGAATCTTGTCATCGTCATTCTCTTGAACTGAGTTCCCTCGAGTATGCTCTTGTGCGCGAGTGACCACAGCCACCATTGGTTCTTTACCTTTTCCTTTTCCTTGATCGACCTCTACAAAGTGGGTAGAGGTGCTAGCTCCTGGATCCAATTCCCTAATTACTACTCCGGTGTTGGGCACTCTTCCTGGAGGTGGCATCGCTTGTTGTGGTTGCGGTTGTGCGTAGGTGGAAGTCTCAGCCCCTCTTTGTCCTTGGCCATAATCGTTTCTTCGTTGTGGGCAATCAGCATCATAGTGGCCCTCCCTACTACAATATCGGCACATAGGTGTGAAGTCTTCTTGCTTCCTTGCATTTGGGCAATGTGCTTGTACATGCCCAAGACACCCACACCGCCAACACTCTGGCGGTCCCGTTCTCCTTTGATTTTGTGGTTCAGGCCTTTGATATCCGCCTACTTGGCCTTGGCGTCCATAAGCATACGTGGGTCTAGGCCCCCATCTAGGCACGGGAGGTTCACTTTGGCCCGGTAATCCTTGATAAGAATAATTCCTCTTGTTTAGCCATCTTCCTTTATCACGACACTCATCTTCAGTGTGATTGTTCCTCTTGCAAAAGTTGCAAAAGACTCTCGGTTCTACGTGTAATCTCGAGACTGTTGGACATTCTATAGCCATGTGCCCATATCCTCGGCATTTCGCACAAAAGATGTTTGATCTGAACACTCCTTGACTTTGCGCGGGTGCCACTTCTTGCCTTACAGCATATGCTTCATGAGTTAGAGTGGCAGCTTTTACCGCCTGAGCCACGATTTCGACAATCCTTTCTTCGGTCAACACCGACTTTACCTCTTGGGGCGTGTTTGTAGTGGCCATAAATGCCAGTGGAGTTGCAGCAGGATTTGCTTGAGTAATGCCACTTGTAGGCCCAGGGTTTGCACCTAGCATAGGTTCGAACAAAAGTTTTTGCCTTCGTTGTTGACCAAGTTGAACCTCTTCCCACACGCGAGCAACATCTTTGGCAGCCACCAACGTCGCCGGTCGGCTCAAACTACTGTTGAGCGCTTGAATCTCTGAGTCCCGCAATAAACCTTCGTTTCAAGGTATCTTCATTTGGGGCATTCACGCCCATCTTCCTTACCAGGGTTTCCATCCTCTGGATATAGTTGTCGATGCTCTCATTGACACCCTGTCAAAGATAATCCATTTGTTGAGCTAGACGATCTTGGAACCCTTGCCTATGAAACTTAGCCAGAAAGGCATCCTTTAGCATTTGATAAGTTCACCTTTGCGGCTCTTCCAGGTTCTCGTACCAATTAGAAGCTTCATCTCTAAATATGGCTGGCAAGATCCGAAGTCTTTGCGCTTGGTCAACCACTTCATTTGCTTCACACTTGACCTCGAACAATTGGATGAAGCTATCCGGATCCTTATCCCACAATCCTGAGAATTTAGGAAAGTCCCCTAAATGCACTTGGACTCGGTGTGCCATTTCAAATAGTGGCGTTATGTCGATATCCTCACGATCCCAGAAGTTTAGTGCACGTGGCCTCAAGATCCCAGAAGTTTAGTGCACGTGGCCTCAAGATCCCTCCTTCAAACATTTTCACTTGATTCGCGACTCTCCTACGGGAGTACACGTTTTTGGCAGATTTCTTCGAGCCCGTCGAGGTTGACTCACCTTGCGATTCCCACCTCTTCCTTTCTCTTTCAAGGGCTCTTCTCGAGCGCGTTCCTCTCTTTGCGTTTGTGTTGCCCCTGAGGATGAGCTCCCCTCGCTCATGTACTAGATCCGGGGTTCACAAGCTCGGCCAACATGTGGCGCTAGGCGAACCTATGGCACTCTCTTATAGAGACGTACCAAGCTTTTCCCGGAAGACGCACCAAAATGTTCAGTTCTAATGCCCAAGGAAAAAGTGATTATACAAGACTTTATTTTGTTCATACCCCTCGGAATCGGTCCAATTGGATTACCTGGAGCCCATAATTATCCCTCGAGGAATTCTTCCTTTGTATATGTACTAATTCATATGCTTCCTGGCAGACGCACCAAAATGTTTAGCCTCTGAGTCCAAGGGAAAGTGCCTATACACAATGATGTTTTACCCAACTCTGCTGATACTAGGTCAAGTTTGGTTTCCCCTAAGTCCACAATTCCACCCCAAAGTTTTGATGGAGGAGGCGAGAAAACGCATGTGCAATTGGATATCCACCTCCAGTGGTCACTTCCTGTAACCTCCCTTTCTTCACTCAACCCCCTCCTTTCACGTCGTGTTCACTCTTGTGGTCCGGTTCTTGCGCGCTTAGGGGTGCACACAGGGTGCCAAGAAAATGACCTTCAATTAGGCTCAAGGTGTAGATATAAACATAGTTAACTGGTTTGAGTCTCACCTCAATTTACTCGCAGACTTTTAACACCCTTCTCGGATGGAAGATGGTTCCTTTGCTTAGTATTTTCATGGATCTTGTATAATATTGGGTATTCGACTCTTTTAATTAAAAACGAAGGTTTAGTTCTTTCTTTGAAACCTCTAAAAGAGCATGCGGAAGGTAAAGATGTTGACTCACAAAAACTGAAATATGGTTTTCAATCATTTGCAATTAAATGTCAGAATCGTACATTCACAAGAATGCACATCATCTTTAGCTTCAATAGAAACTTGTTCATAAGAGATTTTCGATCGCGTACATTATTCACACATCATAAGTTTAGGGCATCACAAAGATCTTTGTCATAATTCAATGACAATCATTTTTCGTTTCTGATCGTGGCAATGGTTTCACACATGGTTTATATTCATCAATAGTATATGCATGTTAGCACTTCGTAAGACTTCAACTATTGTTCCACACAATACACTAAGAATTTCGTCGCAGTTCGAGTTTTCAATATACAAAAAAAAGCCATTTCTTATTCGAACGTAGCTTTTGTATGTTTCCATGTCCAATTCGGAAAAATCATGTGTGTGCTTATAGGAACTATAAAGAACCTACTGAGCACGTTCTCGCGTTATTGTGGTACTTCATAGTGTATTAAGCATATGCGCACTTCATTTGATATAGATGTTTATATTCCATTAGTCAAATGGGTCCATTTCAAAGTATCATCTCAAACTGTTTTCGAATAACTTATTATCCATGAGCGCGAATTCAGTTTATCATCTCACCATACAATTAATCCACCTGAGATGCTTGTATAAGTAAACAATCATCGCAACATAGGTCAAGCATGTATACCAAGACATATGATAGCCACATGGTTCAAAACCTGTCACAGAACAATACAGGATCTCGCGCTTAGATGAGCAGCAATTTTATACTTAAGGCTGAATTTAGATTGCCACTTCAATCAATCATATAAGTCAATCACGTATATAGCCTGTGTCACATCTTAGAGCATTTCAGAGCATTCTTATAACCAGAACAGTCGTAGCCTTAACTATAGACACTAGCTAGGTTGCAGTCACATCCTTTTGAGTTTATCTATGCATAGCAATTGATACCAACCCACAAACTTTATACATGCGCTATTTGTGAATTCAACATGCCATGTTAATTCAAAGAAAATAACACATCAAAACAACCTTTTACTTTTGACCTGAAGCAAACTCAACACGGTGCATTGATAGATTTATCGAACTAACCTCAATATTTAACAGTAACCAAAGTCACCAGGGGACGGGGACGGGTCCCGGGGACGGTGGTGTCCCCGGGACGGTGGTGTCCCCGGGACGGGGACGGAGCCTAGGGTGTCCCGGGGACGGGTCCCCGGGACGGCACCAAAAAAACGCTGATTTTTTCAAAATAATGAGATGAAACTTATGTACAAACAATTCCTCAACATGTGAAATGACCAATAATAAGAAAAACATAGAAAAAAAGTGTTTTTTAAGTATAAACGATGAGCACGTTGAGTCGTTGGCAGTTGAAAAAAGTTAGTAGTTAAATGGTACTCCAAGAGTTGAAACTTACAAAGTTACAAGTGATAAGTGACAAGTCTCATGTATTTCATCATGTCAAAAAATAGATTCTACATCATCATCATATCAAAAAGATGTTACATCATGAGATAAAAAGATCTTATATCATACGATCGATGGACAAATGCCAAAAAGACTACATATGATGGGAACATAAATAAGAAATGTAAAAGGCAGCAGGCTACAACATAAATGTGATGACTATGGAGAATCCAAGTGGGGAGTCATAGTGACAGACTCATTTTCTGCAACACAATCAGTGGTTGCTGCATCTTCATGTTCTTCATTTACCACTTGGTCCGATCCCTGCTCTACCTCCCATTCTCTGAAAAGATCTCCCTCCATGCATTGCGTCCGTCGAAGCATCCTCAAAATTGCACTGACAAACACAAGATCACTAGCACGCTGCACACCAAGCCTGTTCCTCTTCTGAGAGGCTACATGTCCATACACACTCCATAGTTGCTCAAGGCAACTCGTGGTGCAAGCCTGGCTAAGTATCCGAATGGCCAATTGTTGAAGCTCTGGACCATCAGAACCAAAATCCTCCCACCATAGGGCAGCACCAACACGTAGCCTATCCTCTTGGGCATCTGCACATGCATATGAAGCATCTTTCCCTGTTCTATATTTGGATAATTGATCTCTGATAAGTCGCCTAGCTGGACTATCCGGGACAAATCTCTCTAATATTTTCCTCCATCCATTAGCTACCTCTGGATCTGCATATTGCTTTTTATCTTGAAATTCTGGATCCAACATGTATGCTGCTGCGTGAAGTGGAGAGTAGTATGCATCCCATCTGCTAACACAAATAGCTGAAAGTTCTTCATACCTATCATTATCATTCACCAATGTTTTTAGTGCTTCAATTGTGCGATCCATAGCTTCATACACTTTACCAATACATGGCTCCATGGAATCCACAATTTTCAATAAGTGTACAAGTGGATGAACAATATCCACGATGTGAGAAATGTTTTCCCACCATGCTGCATCATCAGCTAATCTTCTAAATTTCTTTCCTGCTGAAGTAGAAGCTTCTGGCATCCTCGCGAATTCATCACTCAATAAAAGCCCTCTCAAGACACCACTACATTTTACTACTCGGTGTAACATAGTGAAATTATATGCAAACCTTGTGTCTGAGTACTTGAGCAAAGCAAGAGTAGATCTCTTGCTAAACTCATTCTTCACACGAGTATGGTTGTTGATGAAGCTAACCAATGAATTTGCCTCATTGATTACAGGCAAAATCCAATCCAAATTCCCAATGTCTTTGAGAATATTATTTAAACAATGAGCCATGCAAAAGCAAACAATGATGTGAGAGTACAAATTTTCAATAATTGCACCTGCAGCTCTATTTGCAGGCTCCCCATCTGCTACAATGCAAACCACATTTGATGGCCCCACAATCTCTATTGCATTTGCCCACTCAACAGCAAGTACATCAGCTGACTTTCCTGTGTCGGATGCATCATGTGATGAGATGAAGTACATCTCCCCACGAGAATAAGCTACCACTCCATGGATAGAGCGTCGTTGGACATCACTCCATCCATCCACAAGCAATGATACTCCGTTTCGTTCCCATGATTTTTTAATGGTCTCGCATGCGGCTTCCACAAGCTTCTTCTCTTTCTCCAACAAAGTGGTGCGCAAGCTCTCGGAGGATGGAGGCACATAGTGTGCTCCATATTCACCAATCTTCTTTACCATATCTTTGAAATATGGTGATCTATGGAAAAGTTAAACAAATAAGATTTATAAGTAATGGCTTATGGCCCATGGGAGTGTCAAAATCTGAAAATCAGCAAATATTGAAACAAAATGAAGATTCAATTCTTACCGAGCCGCATTGAAAGCTATGTGGTCATGGTAAAAAAAGCGTGCCACTGCAGTATCCACCTCCTCTTTCAATACGGGATTCCAATTTTCATGGAGTGTTTGTTGACGTGATGGACGCACATAGGGCATTCCCGATGGTGTAGAGGAAGTAGGAGTAGGATGAGGAGTGGAAGTAGGAGTAGGAGTAGGAGTAGGAGCACGAACCGGAGCCGATGAAGATGATGCTCTTGAAGAGGATGGCATAGAAGACCTCACAAATGATGCCGGGTCGATAGGAGCTTGTGAAGCACGTCGAGCATGAGCTTGAGCATCACTAATAGCAAGTTTGTTGAGTAATTCTTGCTTCTTCTCCGAAGTGATTGCGGAACAAAATCTTACTTCATGTCCACGCTCATGAAGTAAGTGTGCACGAACCTTGTTTGCTCCACCGGTTCTCTTGTAGCCACATAGCTTGCAACTCCATGGTCTTGCACCACCACCTTCTCCAGCGGATACGGGAGATTCCACCTCTTCCCACCATGTCCACTTGCTTGTAGCATGCCTCCTCTTGGTATTTGATCCACTTGTTCGCGATGAAGAAGCCATAGGACAAGAGAATGCTATAAGGAGAGAAGCAAGAAAGAGGAGGGTGAAGAGAGGGTTGAGAAGATAGAGCTCAGCCCTTCTATATCCAAGGGTGAAGATAGCTCAGCTGCTCAAACCTTCACACACACAAGATGATTGCAATGAAGGAGCTAAGTGAGCTTGTGACTTAAAGAGCTGAAGAGAGGGGTATTTATGCTTGTAAATGGGCCCAAAAGAGCGTTCTAGAAGTTTAGAAATTTCAAAAAATGGCACCAATCCCTCCTAAAAAAAATCCGAAGCAAATTTTAAATTCAAAATTCAAAAAAAACTCCCTCCAAAACTTGCCCGATCGGCTGCCGTCCCCACACACCTCCTGTCACCTCGTTCCGTCCCCGGGACGCGTCCCCGGGACGCATATCTTGTATCAAAGATGGCAACCGGGACGTCCCCCGTCCCCATATGGCGTCCCCACATTTTTTTGATCGGGGACGGCGTCCCGGCGTCCCTAGGACCCGGGGACGCGTCCCCATGTTACTTTGACAGTAACATACCACTCATTTGTGTCAGTGCGGTCCCTCTGGTGTAAAAACTGTTAGCGAATCTTTTTCCTCATTCTGCATGTCTTGAAAGACCTTTATGTACTCATCACACATGAATGAAGTGGAGCAACTTTGGTTCCAACAACTTTCACAAATTATACTGCGGTAACCTTTTAGAAAGGATCGACTTGATTCTGACACTACTTAGAACGAAGTGCTCAGCAATGACAAGATAAGCGTATATTCTTCTGACAGTACTCCTAGAATTTGCACCCATTATGTCCACCTGTAATCAGCATTTCGTCAGCTTCCATTCTGATCATCTGCGCATTCATCTTCTTCATCTGAAGTGCTAAACTTCTTTCCATCTGTTATCAAGCAGACATTGATCTCTGTTGAACCCTCTTTTCCCTTCTAGTTTCAGATTCACTTAGGAATGTTTTATCTCCTCCTGTGCACGTAGAAGTTTTTTTTTTCCACTATCGAAGGCGTTTCTCCCTTATTTGAACAGCTCGATCCCCTCCTCTTCAGCTCATCCTTCCGTACTCTTCTACCTGCAGCACAGCTCGGAGAAGGAGCTGTCACTTCCTTCTTTTCCACAGCGACCTTCCTCTGCACAGTATTCGTTTCCCCTTTTTCTGAGGATAATCTCTAATCAACAGTGCTCCATGAATATGGCTTGAATCCGATAGCAACTCAAGGAGATACGGCCTATATCTACGAGTCTTGTTCCTTCTCTCAGACCCTCGCAAGCCAGATTGACAAAACCTTTCCCCTACGAAAGCTCTGTAATGTCTACGCCCTTACTGTGTCCTCCTCTCTCAGAGTACATTCTGCCAAAACAGAACCCGAGAGAGCCCTTCTGTTCCCGTTCTCCTCTCCGAGTTGGCAGCCACCCTTCATTACGAGTAGTCCCCATCGTCCGATTTCTCTGCCGCTAACCCTTCAGCTGATCCTGCCGCCTCTTCTCCAATTAGCATTTCCCCCTTCGTTCCTGCACACGAAAAATCAGAGAGAGAGAGCTCAAAAATGACAGCCCCCCCCTTATCGCTCCATCGGCGCCCCTCTTCTACCCTTTTTTGATAAGGAAATCGTTCCCCAGCACACGTTTTTTTTCAAATCCGAAAAAGAAGCCCCTTTTTGCACAAAAATTCCCTAGCCTTAACAAAATCCGTTTCACAGTTCACCTCTATAAGAACACCAATCCTATTGTCATGGATATAACTTCCAACACGGCCTTCCTCAGTGATGCATGTTGCCTTCTTCTCAGCACTAGCGAGCCCCTTTTGTTGTCCTGCATACTCCCAAAAAAACAAAGAGAAAAAAACTGTTTTTGTCCCAACCCTACGGGTACAAACAACTTTGTTACTCCATCCCTGGTTTCAGAGCTGACCAAAAACAAAATGCAACGGAATTTTGGGTATATTACATTCTGCTTTGAACATATCAACCAAGAGTCACCCACGAAGAGGAGAAAGCTATTTTTCTTGACATTCTTTGCCCATGAGGTAGCCCATCTCGTCGACCAGCAAGTTTGTTGGTGCATGACAATCATCAATTGAAGAATTATGGAGGAATGAAGTCAAGGAGTCAAGAAGAAAACAAAGTCAGATGGTTGAAGGAAGGACATGTTCAGAAAATCCAAAGACATGTACACATATGTACATTAGCTGACTTATACCTTTGTCTAGTCATACACTTGTATATATTCATCTATAAATATGATGGAAAATGTCGGGCAAGTAGAGCAGAAGAAGATTAGAGAATAGGGAGAGAGAAACTAGTGTCATTAGACACATTTGAAGAGAGTGAATTATCCATCCTCACTTGTATGTAAATTTTCTGAAGAAATCGAAAAACTTGCGCCCGATGTTTAGCAGTCTGCTCCTTCTGTGTTTAATCTTTTGAGAAATCCTTCTGCACGTGTCTAAGTTCATAGCTAATCTATCTATGGCAAAAATTTGAGAGGTTAATTGTAATCAGGCTGAGAGAATTTTGGTTAGGAACATTCATATGTAAGATTGTTCTAAGAGTCGAAGAATCTGGCGCACATTTCATCTTCAATGAAATGATCATTGCTCAGTCCACAGTGTAAAGTTTTACACAAATGAGGGCTTAAAATCTAAGTTGGAAGGTAAGCCATCTATGGCTAAAAGATCTTGATCAAACGGGTTCAGAGCTGGGAGAACCAAAACTAAGAAGTTGCAGGTGTCAAAGTCGCCATTGCAAGGAAGCAGTTTCAGACATAGGTAAAGTGTTTCACACATTTCTCACAGTATACTCAATCATTTTGAGAGATTTAACTTGGTAAAGTTGCGCAACCTTAAGGCGAAGTGTTGTGCAAAGTTTTATCAAAAAACTTTACAGGATTGATTAGTCAATGAGTGATTAATCTGCAGCAGACTTTCTGAAGAAGTTGAATTTTTCAGAACATTCAATTTTTCTGATAACTTGGTGAATGATCTCTAAGTTTGGTGGAGTCTAAGGTTAATCTTGATATAGAGGTGGTCTAATTTCAAGGTTAACTTGTTCTTTTGGAGATTAACACTCTCCATCAGTGGTATCAGAGCAGGTTGTGTCAAAATTGAAGTGAAGGAGACTCCGACTATTGCAGAAATACAAAACTTTACATTTCGAAGGTGCAAAAGGTCAAAGTGTGAAGAAAGATTAAAGGAAGACATACAAAGAGTATCAAAAGGATCAGAAGGAGCAACATTCGAAGTAAAGGTACATTCATTATCTGTAAAGGTTAAAGATTTGAAGCTACAGGTGAAGTAAAGATGGGAGATAGTCTCCAAATTGAGAAGTTGGATAGAGAGAACTATCCTGCATGGTCTATGAGGATGGAAGCTCATCTTATGAGCAAAGATTTGATAGGATATATCACAGGAGATGAAGAAAAGCCAGAATTCAGAGATCCTAGTGTTCCAACTAGGGAGGAGCTTGCAGATTTGAAGAATTGGATGAAGAAGGATGCTCAAGCAAGAAGCATCATCTACATGGCAGTCAATGACTATTTGCTTCCTCACATTAGAGGACTTGAAAGTGCTTGTGACATTTGGAATGCTTTGGAAGAGCATTTCCAAAATACAACCAAATCAAGGAAGGCTTCACTATGGGCAGAGTTTACTACCTTCAAGAAGAAGGCCTCACAATCAATCTCTGATTATGTGACAAAGATGAAGGACATTGCAGATTCTCTAGGTGCAGTGGATGAAGATATTGAAGAAGACAAATTGGTAAGACAAATACTCACAGGACTAAGAGGAGATGAGAAATGGAAGCCTTTCATTTTATCTACAGAACTTTCATTAGATCACTTTACTCCTGATTTAAATCAATTGTTAGGTCATATGCTAACTTTTGAGAATGATATCAAAGGAGATGTTGATAAGAGTGCAGGTCATGCAATGTATTCTAAAGACAAGAAGAAAGCCAACAAAGGAAAGCAACAATCAGGTGAAGAAGAAGGTACTTCAAACCAAGCAAACTTCATGAGAGGAAGAGGAAATGGCAGAAGTAGAGGAAGAGGCAGAAACAACAAAGAGAATGTAAGAGCTTGTTGGATATGTGGTAAGACCAATCATCTATCTCATGATTGTTGGCATAATAATCAAAACAATGGTAACTATCAGAACTTTAATCAAAGAGCAAGAGGTGGTAGATTTCAGAGAGGAAACTTCAGAGGTAGAGGTGGTAGGAATTCTTTTGGAAGAGGTGGAGGAAGAAACTTCCAAAGTCAATCCTATAATAACACCTATTACAACTATGCATCAGATCAAAAGGAGGACTCGACTCTCATTATGAATACATGTGAAACTTCACATGAGGACATGAGAGTGTTTTATATTGATTCAGGATGTAGTAATCATTTGAGTGGAAATATTGCTTTGATGACTGACCTAGATCATAATGCAATCAATCATACAGTACAGACAGGTGATAATACAAAGCATAAGGTAAAGTCAATTGGTTCAGTCAAGGCTAAGGATGGGAGCACTCTTCTGAGTAAGGTACTTTATGTTCCCACAATTCCAAAGAATTTGATCAGTGTAGGTCAAATTGTGGAAAAAGGTTATGAAGTAAGGTTTACCAATGATGGAGTTTATGTGGAAGACCCTAGTCAAGGGTATAAACAAGTTATTGCAGGAAAGAAAGAAGGAAGGCTCTTCACATTGAAGGTACAAGGAAATGTTGGACATGCTATGTTCACATATGGAGAGCAGAAGGTGTCAGAATTGGATCTTTGGCACAAAAGACTTGGACACTTTAATGAAAGAGGTATCAAAGAAATGATTAACAATGATTCAGTGCTTGGAATGCCTAACATTGCAGGTCAACACATGACATACAGATGTGAGGCATGTCAATTAGGTAAGGCTCATAAGCAATCCTACTCCAAGCATGGGTTTATGTATTCAGAAAGACTTGAATTGGTGCATACAGATGTGTGGGGTCCTTCAAAGGACTTTAGTATAAATGGTTCAAGATATTATGTCATATATGTTGATGATGCTACCAGGTGGATCACAATTTATGTGATTAAGGAAAAGTCAGAAGTGTTTAATACATTTAAACACTATCATGCATATGCAGAAAGGATTACAGGTCAAAAATTGAAGAGACTAAGGTCAGATGGAGGGGGAGAGTATTTTTCAAATGAGTTCAATGATTATTTGTGGAATGCAGGTATAAAGAGAGAAGTTACTTGCAGGTACTCTCCTCAACAAAATGGGGTAGCAGAAAGAAGAAATAGGACTCTTGTTGAGTTTGCAAGGTCCATGATGAAAGAGAAGAATTGCCCAAATTATTTGTGGGCTGAGGCTGTTAATACAGCTACATATTTGGTTAATAGATTACCTTGTAAAGCTTTGCAGGGTATGACACCATATGAAGCTTGGTGGGGTAAGAAACCTACCTTGGATCATTGCAGAATATTTGGATGCTTGGCATATGCATATGTGCCATCTCAATTGAGGCATAAGTTGGAGCCTAAGGCAGAGAAGTATGTATTCATTGGTTATGATGATAAGCAAATGGGATACAGGTTGTGGAGTCCATCCACAAAGCAATTTATTGTATCCAAGGATGTTACATTTGATGAGCAAGGTACTTGGTATGCAGGTAAATATAATGTACATGCAGATGATGAAGAAGTAGTGGATCAAAGAAAAGGTAAAGCAAAGATTCAATTACTTGATGAAAGTGAGAGTAATGAAGTGCAGATTGAAGTTGAAGAGAGGCCAAGGTTTGATCCAGAATGTGATGAACCAGAGACCTCAAGAAGTGCAGAAGTTAGGAGATCATCTAGGCACAAATGGCAACCTACAAGGTATAGCTATGACACTTCATTCTTGACTACTAAAGATTATGCTTATTTGGTAAAAACAGATGAAGACCCTTCTACATATGAAGAGGCCAAAGGAAAGAAGAATTGGGAAGATGCTATGCAAGAGGAGTATGATGCATTGATAGAGAATCAAACATGGGATTTGGTTCCTAAACCTAATAGTCAGAAGATCATTGGATGTAAGTGGGTTTACAAAACTAAAAGATTTGCAGATGGAAGTGTGTCTAGGTACAAAGCTAGACTTGTTGTGAAAGGGTATGCACAGACATATGGAGTGGACTATGATGAGACATATAGTCCTGTGGCAAAGATGACAACCATCAGGACACTCATAGCAATTGCTGCTTGTAAAGGTTGGAAGTTGTCTCAATTAGATGTTAAAAATGCTTTCTTGAATGGTTACATTTCAGATGAAGTCTACATGGAGCAACCAGATGGGTTCAAAGATCAAGTGAGTCCAAATTATGTGTGTAAGCTCAAGAGAGCTTTGTATGGGTTGAAGCAAGCCCCAAGGGCTTGGAATTATAGGCTTGTGAAATTCTTGAATGATCTTGGTTTTCAAGCATCAAAGGCAGATAGTAGCTTGCTAGTCAAAGCAAGTGAAGATGGGTTCATTTATGTGTGTATTTATGTTGATGACATAATACTTACAGGAACAGATGATAAGGGGATACAAATGATCAAAAAGCAGATGGAGAAAGAGTTCAAAATCAGTGATTTGGGGAATCTATCATTCTTCTTGGGAATGGAGATCACTTATACTCAACATGGAGTATATGTGACCCAAGAAAGGTATCTTAAAAATTTGCTAACCAAATTTAAAATGGAAGACTGCAGGGTTGCACCTACACCTTTGGAAGTGAACCATAAATTGTCTAGGTTTGGAGGAGAAGAGTTCAGAGATATGAAACTCTATCAAAGTTTGGTTGGTAGCTTGATTTATGCTACATTGACAAGGCCTGACTTGTCATATGCAGTTGGTGTGCTTTCACAATTCATGCATTGTCCTAGAAAGGAACATTGGATTGCAGGACAAAGAGTACTTAGGTACATCAAGGGTACACTCAAAGAAGGGTTGTACTATGGGTTTACTTCAGATACAAGAATCAAGATATATAGTGATGCAGATTGGGCAGGTAATGTGGATGATAGAAGATCAACACATGGATACTTGTGCTATGTAGGAGACAAATTGATTTCATGGTGTTCTAAGAAGCAACATACAGTTGCTTTGTCATCCACAGAGGCAGAATATAAAGGTATGGTGGAAGCTGCAAAAGAGGTAATATGGCTAAAGACACTTTTAAAAGTTTTTGATGTGATTCAGAGTACTCCTATTATTTGTGGAGACAATATGAGTTCATTATACTTGGCAGCTAATCCTGTATTTCATGCTAGAACTAAGCATATTGAAATACAGTATCATTTCCTGAGAGAGAAGGTCATTGAGAAAGAGATTGAAGTCATACACACTCCCACAAAAGATCAAGTTGCAGATATGATGACAAAAAGTCTAGATGGACCAAAACTACAAAGATTCAAGGATATGGCTGGAGTAAAGAAGATAGAGAAGAACCTCAATTAATGATTGAGGGGGAGCTGTTGGTGCATGACAATCATCAATTGAAGAATTATGGAGGAATGAAGTCAAGGAGTCAAGAAGAAAACAAAGTCAGATGGTTGAAGGAAGGACATGTTCAGAAAATCCAAAGACATGTACACATATGTACATTAGCTGACTTATACCTTTGTCTAGTCATACACTTGTATATATTCATCTATAAATATGATGGAAAATGTCGGGCAAGTAGAGCAGAAGAAGATTAGAGAATAGGGAGAGAGAAACTAGTGTCATTAGACACATTTGAAGAGAGTGAATTATCCATCCTCACTTGTATGTAAATTTTCTGAAGAAATCGAAAAACTTGCGCCCGATGTTTAGCAGTCTGCTCCTTCTGTGTTTAATCTTTTGAGAAATCCTTCTGCACGTGTCTAAGTTCATAGCTAATCTATCTATGGCAAAAATTTGAGAGGTTAATTGTAATCAGGCTGAGAGAATTTTGGTTAGGAACATTCATATGTAAGATTGTTCTAAGAGTCGAAGAATCTGGCGCACATTTCATCTTCAATGAAATGATCATTGCTCAGTCCACAGTGTAAAGTTTTACACAAATGAGGGCTTAAAATCTAAGTTGGAAGGTAAGCCATCTATGGCTAAAAGATCTTGATCAAACGGGTTCAGAGCTGGGAGAACCAAAACTAAGAAGTTGCAGGTGTCAAAGTCGCCATTGCAAGGAAGCAGTTTCAGACATAGGTAAAGTGTTTCACACATTTCTCACAGTATACTCAATCATTTTGAGAGATTTAACTTGGTAAAGTTGCGCAACCTTAAGGCGAAGTGTTGTGCAAAGTTTTATCAAAAAACTTTACAGGATTGATTAGTCAATGAGTGATTAATCTGCAGCAGACTTTCTGAAGAAGTTGAATTTTTCAGAACATTCAATTTTTCTGATAACTTGGTGAATGATCTCTAAGTTTGGTGGAGTCTAAGGTTAATCTTGATATAGAGGTGGTCTAATTTCAAGGTTAACTTGTTCTTTTGGAGATTAACACTCTCCATCAAAGTTGTCGTGTTACCTCCAAATACTTCTCATCAATCGTCACTTCCACTCTTCAAGTACCTGAAATCAAACATATTTTCCTGGCCAAATATAACCGCATTAGTGCATAAAAACCAACCATTTTCTGAGCTAACACCTTTCTTCATGGGTAGTTTTTGGTCTTGATCCATCCTTGCCTGTTGCGTATTTTCCACTGTTGTGTGCCCCTGTGGGGATCTGTGCAGAGATGAATGTTGTATGCCCCTGTGAGGCTTCCTACAAAGATATGTCTTCAGATATATTCTATTTAATGAAGCTTCTGTCTTGATCTTCTTCGTCTTTTCTTTCTGCTTGTCTCTCCTTCAACACCACCCCCCTCCTGAACTCTGTCATCCCCGATAGGCTTTGGATGTCAATGGGAGCATAGTACAAGAAGAGGTTTAAAAACAATATTTAAATCGAGGTTTAAATCATTTAAATCGTAGAGGTTTATAAAATCAAAAATAAAAATTGGGGTTTTTATTCACTGTGAGAGGTTTTTATATTTTGAAACATAAAGTTATGTACCAATGCATATTTAACACCTTTTTGCTATATCTGACATGAATAACATATAAAATCACCTTCCATGCATTTTAAATAAAGGAGTTAACAATGAGCATACATCATACATGATATTGGTAATTGTATATATCACATGAAAGTGAACAGTGGAACAATGGACATAGTCAACTACTCATCAATCAATGACTCAAGTCAATGAGTCATGCTATACATAAGACAACTCCAAGCATCCATGGTAGTGCCAAGTGTAATATCAATGATCATATGACATATATGCCATTGTCCAAGATCCAACTCCAAGAGTAGATGAATTCTAAAGACTAAGAAGACTCTCCAATATCAAATATAGACTCATCAGCTATGATATCATCATTTTGTTGAAGTCATTTTTTTTTGCAAAAAAATCTCTTAAAAAATCGTAAAAAAATGTTTTCACAATTTTTATAAAGATTTTTATTTAAAAATCGACGATTTTATTGTACTATGGACGGGAGTAAGTCCTATATACCTTTTGCTCTGTTTCATTAAGCAGATTGGCTTCACGTATCAATTGCTTCCATTGTTCTGCTTTTACACCATCATGTGGTGCCTCTCTATAGTCTACAAAGAAGCTTAATTCATACGCCACAAGTCTGGCATTCAGATTAGTTGACATTCTCAAGAAAATTTATGAGTCAATCTCAAAAAATCCTGTAAAAAACGCTTCCTCAAAAGTTTGCATGTATGGGCTCAGTAAGAACATAAGTCTGGAGTAATATGCCATAATTGTAGGACAACTAGGCATAACAGATAGATCGAAAATGAGGATATCTATGCCTTGGTTAATGCCGATGAAATTCAAAAATGTATATTCTGCATGGTTAAAAACTTTGACTACTGTGAGTATCATATTGAGGATTTTATTGGTCATCTTTATTGTGAGATCGGGTACTGTCGCATATTGGTTTAGCCAAAACTCGATGGATCTCACCATATATTCCTGAGTCGGTAAATGGTTGTGAGGCAGACTTAGAAGTAAAGGGTAATTCAACCATTGCTTATTGAGCTTACCAGTTCTTTGTAAATTCAAAAATTCATGTACATCACGTCGATGTGGCATTGGACAAAAAGAAGGATTCACCTGTAATTAATATGGTGCTGCTTGCCAGTGCACCCACAATGTTGGATTCTTTTCCAAAAATTTCCTTCTCCATAATGGTTGTGCTGCCTCAAATTCTTCTTGAGAGTAAGTAAATGTGTTTGACTTGAAGTTCAACTGGTCATCTGGATCTTTTTGTGTAATATGCTTTATATAATGTCGCATCTGCTCTTTCAATATCCCATAAGGTATGTTGAAAGGCTTTATTATCTGGTCCAAGTCTTTGCCTTTAATTTTTGGTTCTTTCATTACTTTGACATTTTTGACATTTTCCATCAATTGGGACACCAATAGTGCCCGTTCCTTTTGACCTAGTTCTGTAGTATACGTCATTGGATGATCATCACTAGGTTCTACCACCTGCTCCCTTATTGGTGAATGATAGATCAAGGGAGTTAGAGGACATACCTCTACCTCCTCAGTAGGATTTCCTTGTTGTGGCTCTACTGGCGTCGTGATGTTTCTAGCATCTTCTAATTGTTTCCTGAGCTTAGCAACGGCTTTATCTTTTTCTTCATTGTCCTTGATGCTTGCCTTGAGCTTTTCTTCAATATTAGTCTTTTCTTCATATATGATCCTCACTTGTCCTCATCTTGTATACATTGCTCAGTGTACTTCGCAACCGCGTCTTTCCATTTAAGAGTCAACTCCTTAGTGTCTGTAGAATATTTTGTTTCTAATAGCTTGTAGCTCTTCTGTGCTTGTTTAAGCTGATTTTCCATACCTTCCAATTGTTTGCGTACCTCATGTGTGGCACTGTCATCCGTGATCAGTACCTCTAAGGGTTTATCCATTAAGAGAGAATTCATGAGTTCTCTATTTCTACTCCTCAGATTGTCATTTTTGTCCATATATACTTTCATTTGAGTTTCAAGGAGTTTGCTTCGGTTGAGTATACGAACTTTCTCTATTTCAGAAGCTTCTTTTTGTTGTTCCAAGTCTTGAACTTTCTTTTGTAATTCTGTAGCAGTTTGAGAAGCTTCTTCAACTCGTTGCATGAGATCATTTTGTTGTTCTTGTACTAATTGTAAATTTGCTTTTGTAGTCTTTAATTCGGTAGCTTTCTGAGATAATGCACTTTGTAAGTTGGCTATGGTGGTTGTGAGTTCTTCACTCATTGTTTGAAATCTATACATGTCAACCATCAACATTTCTTTCTCTTGATCTTCTTCCATGAGCACCATTTGTGCAGTCATTGCATTATCAATCATGGTCTTGACAAGTGGCTTTAGTTTATTGACATCCACATTTAACCAAGTTTGGAGTATAATAGGTTCTTTGCCTGTGGTCACGTCCTTTTCTTGTGCCACGTGTATTGTTGTTTGGTGGGGCTATCGGATATGTAGTTGTACTGTTGGCTCAACCTCTTTACTTAATCCCTTCCCCTGTGGCATATCATATTGAATCTCAATCACAGTTTTTATCGATGTTTGTTGTGAAAGTACCTCTTTTTCTACATTCCTTAATCATCAAGCCCCGATTCCTTGTATCTGGCGGCTTCTGATGGATTGTGGTCTTTTTGACTCTTTTTCTGCAAGCATTTGGACTGCCTGTATGGGTGTCCTTGTATAGTAAGATTTACCTGGCCTCGCATGTAAGTATGTGTTTCTTCTAAAGCGGCTGAAAGATCCTTTTGTGTTATTGGAGGTTGAGTTAACGAGACCCGTGGTAGTAGGTGTGTTCATTTAGATTGGGGGGTCTCTTGTGCTTCTTCTTCTCTAGCCCGCTTGGCTCCATGCATCGTAGTTCTCAAACTTGTTCCAACTTCTTCTCTTGATATGGATGCTTTTTTCTTCCTTGGAAATATTGAAGACTTCACGTATCTTGCCATTTCAATAGAGGTTGGCATTAATCGTAATGCATTCCTTCATTTCTAGTGCTTCATAGATCAATAGGATCAAGGCATAGCTCCCATTCAAAAACTTCTTATGGTCCCATTTCTTCTTAGCTTCGAATAAACGTTCTTGTATGTATGGCGTAAAGTTCACTTTGTTCCCGATTTGCCTCTTAGCATGAAATAGCAATTGAACTATAATCTTTTGAGGCGTTGTATATCTACTCATGCTTGGGAAACAAAAACGTTGATGCACCACTTGAACGGACTGTTCAATATCCGTCCTATTGATTTCCATAAAGGTCTTCTTTTTAGCATCATGACATTCATTTTTGAGAGTTGTTAGACCATCTTCATTCCATCCAAAAGCTTTGTTGATGAGCTCATGTGTAAATCAAACATATTTTCATTCTCCAATTTTGTTAAGAATCGTTTTGCAGCATACATGCCTGCTAGCGCTTGCAATCTAGTTTCATGTAGCTTCTCGATTTGGTCCAATTGATTAGATAACTCATGTCCAGTCCATTTGTAGTTTCGAGGTTACTCTAAGAGTAGGAACTAGGAAATCAATTGTAAGATGGCATTCTGGCCCTACTCTAGATTAAAAGGAGTAGTTCCTATGGTTGTTTTGTATGCTACTCTGAATGCCAATAAAGCATGGTGCAACTGCTTATCCCAGTCAGATCTTCCATTATTAACAATTTTCATAAGCACTGTACATAGGTCCTATTAGAACTTTCAGCCTATCCATTAGTTTGTGGGTGATAGGGAGTTGCGAATTACCAAGAATTCATTCATCAAGGCTTCTATAACTTCATTGACGAAGTGTGTGCCTCTATCACTCACTATTTCTATTGGCAATCCAAATTAGTGAATATGTTCTCGAAGAGAAACTTAGCCATGGTCCTTGCATCCTTCTTCTTTGTTGCCTTGGCTTCTACCCATTTGGTCAACTAATCGGTTGTGACAATTATTAATTGGCATGAGAACCTTTCGTTGTTGGACTAATAGGTCCTACAAAATCTATTCCCCATTTGGTAAATGCTCTTGCACTTACCATAGGTCTTAATGGCATTTCATCTCTTCTAATAGGATACTTTGTTCGTTGGCAAGTGTCGCACCTTTGGACATATGTGGCTGCATCTTGATATAGAGTTGGCCACCATAATCCAGCAAAGAGAATCATTTTTGCAGTTTTATCTGCATAAAAGTGTCCTCCTGCGGCTCTCGTGTGAGCCATCTCCAAAACTGAAACATACTCATCTTCATGGATGCACATTCTTAATTGGTTGTCCCTTCCTCTCTTGAAAAGTTGTTTGCCTATGAGAAAATCTTTGCTTTGTTCCTCAAGGGCACGTTTTCTTGCCAAACTAGCTCCTTCTGGGTACTCTTGTGTTTTCAAGAATTTCACTAGAGGCATACTCCATCTAGGTGCTACTATAGAGTAACACAGAGTAGAGTTCTCTTCACGTGTTCTTTCTTGACAAATGGGACATGCTGAGACATAAATGTGTGCAACTTTCTACATATCTTGCCAATACACTCCTAATCTGTCAAGCGCTTGCCAGGTTCCATTAACATTTCAATGGGTTTTCCATTGATTCATGTGTGCTTTCTGAAGCCACATTTCTTGCTCATCTTCTTCCACACACCTCACAAGTAATCCACTTGACTCTTGGTGATATAAGCTTCCAACTATGATATGTAGATTTTTAGTTTTCCATAACTCCTGGCTCTTATTTAAATTGATCCTATGATGAGGTCCATGTGTGAGTATCAAAATCAATTTTTCAGCCCGTTGTGGACATACTTCCAGGTTGAAGAGATAAGTATCCGGCAAATCATCTAGCACTCTTGTAGGAGGTTCTCCATGTGTCATTCTTGATAGGTGATCAACACGGATGTGTGTTTTTCCTTTTTTGAATACTACTTCAAAATCAAATTCGATTAACAATAGAAACCATCGTAATAGTCATCCGATATTACAAGGCTTATTGACTAGATATAATAGCACCTGATGATCAATGAAGAATTTGAATTTGTTTCCCAATAAGTAGTATGTAAATTTCTTCACTGCATATACCATTCCTAAGCCTTCTCGTTCCGTAGTGGTATAATTACGCTCCCCTTGGTTTAATTGTCTACTAGCATAGGCTATAGGGTGGTCTAGCTTTCTTGTATCTACTGGTTGTGCTAAGATGCAACCAATGGCAAACTTGGAGGCATCCACATGAATATGAAATGGTTTACTCCAATCTGGTACTTTCAAAATTGGTGTTGAACTCAAAGGACTCTTTAATTCGTTGAGGCTATTCATATAGTTGCAATATTGATGGATTTATTATAGAACAGTATCCACAAAAAACCTTTTGAGCTAGAAATTGATGCTAATGGCATAGCAATTGGGGCAGCCTTAAGTCAAGATGGAAGACTAATTTCTTTTGAAAGTAAGGAATCTTTTGTCTCAAACAAATTGGCTTATTCATGAGCAAGGAATTTATGTTATGCTTGACGTTTTGAAGATTTGGAAAAATTATTTGTATAAATCCACTTTTAAAGTTTACACAAATGATCATACTATAAAGTAATTTTATTCCCAGCAAGATCTATAGGGAAGACATCTAGATGTAGAGTTAATGCAAGAGTTTCACATGGAGATTTTTTATACAAAAGATAAGAGCAATACAGTTGCAAATGCATTACGTCGGATTATGCATTAGATTATCTTCATAGTTTTAGATAGTAATTTGATCCAAGATATTAAAGATTCCCAACGTGAGGATGGATACTATGAGGCTTTTGTAAATAAATTACGATAAAAAGTCCTTCTCTAATTTTGAAGTTGATCAAGGTTTGGTTAAATGAAAGGGAAACATTTGTGTTCCTAGTCCCCAAGAAGGTAGGTTTAGAAAGAAATTCACCTTTGAAAACCATAAAGTGCCCTGAGTTGAAATATCAAGCTCAACATGTGCTGATCAAGGATGACACATACCACTTTTCACTTCTTTGATATGTATAGTGGTTATAACTATGTATGTTAGGGATACTTTGATTATCTTCACGTGGTTTATTGATCAACAGTGATAGCACATTTGATTCTTTTTCCACTCACTCATTCACAGACATTAGGGTTTTCTTTTATGTACTGCTCTTTATATATTGTACTAGTTGTATTGTTGTATCGTTCATTCGTGTACATTTATTTTATGTAATTGACTCCAAAAGACTAAGTCAACGGGAGCATAGAATATCATCCAACTATTCCATGCTTCAAGAATGCTTCCAAGCTTTTCTTCATGATGATACCAAGCATAAATAGTCTCCACAACATGTTGCCAAACTTTAAACGTCATGATCATATCCTACAAAACTTTGGAACAACCAAATAGTTCCACAAAACATGAATAGCATGGCTACATGAATAGATGAATAAAAATCCTTCCTCCATATGAGAACAATAGGATAACATGAAATTATGGAATGAGAGCTACCATTAGATTCATCACATCTTAAGAGATACACTTTCCCAATGCCCAATCCCAACCATAATACATCACATCAAAAGACGCAGTCCCCAAAGCCACAATCTCATCATAAGGCTTGGTTTTGTGCATCATAAGCTTGATGTAGCCCTGCCATGCATATTACTCATCCTATTGAGAGGGAGTGAGAAAAATCATACCCGATATACAACGCTATGAAAATGCACATGTATTCATTAAGCCAAGCCCTTTCATTTATAGAGAATGATGCACCCATTCATATGGCTCTCACAACTCTTCGTAGCACCTCTTACGAGGAACTTCAATTGATAGTGCATTTGCAGCTATTATGTAGGCGAAGGATTCTAAGCTTATATCTACATGAGAATTGTTAACTCGTAATGAAAAGGTTAAGTTGGATAGGGGCACATCTAATTTGGATCAACCACAGGTATGGAAGGCAGAAGAGTCTAAAGTGAGTAAAATGGTAATTGATATGAGAAAAAAGGTTATAAGTAGGTCTAGATGAATTAAAATGTGATGTGGGAATGCTTCCTGAGAGGAAGATTAAGTTGGAGACACAAATCCAATGTATACATTTAATTTGGAGCTATTAGGGGTTCAATGAAATGCAAATGACAAGGTACATAAAATAAGAGGTAATTCAACCTTTATTGACATTGGTTGGAAGATTTTCTAAAGGTTGAATATTGATCACAAGGATTCTTGCATATACATGTTAAATACAAGTTTTAAGAGGATTGGTTCAATAATATGAATTGACATCGATCATTTGTAAACAGCATGTTAAGCATGTTGGAGTCGCATGACATGTCACATACCATTACTTTCTCCTAAATGATCATCTTCCCTCTTCTTGAATGTTTAGAAGAATTCAAAGCCCTCTCTTGACATGCTACCAAAGCCAGTGTGACTGTAGAGAGCTTGTGAAAATGAACAAAAACAAAGATTAAATCAAGAGGCATCTAGAACGTATGCTTCACACAACGATCTTAGATGTTTACACAACTTGATGTGGAACTTGAAGCTGCAAAATTTTTTCTAGATTTATCCCTTCAGGATCACTTGTTTTGATCAGATTTTTGCTTTGGGAGTCTTTTTTACCTCCATTTCAAGCTCATAAGGTGGGGTCCATAGAAAAAATAGGCCGTTTTTGAAAACATGTACATTGCATTCTATCCCACATCTCCCAAATATTTTAGATCTAGAATTTCATGAATTATGTGTACTATTGAAGCATGGAAGGTACTGTATTGACTTTCTCTTAGCATGCAAGATAGCATGATTGGGCACATATAGGATGCCAAAACTCCAAAAGAAACTTGTAACAGTTTGTTCACATTGTATGAGAGGTGTCATGGGAGCACTAGTATGTGTCCTCTAATTAGACTTGAACAAGGTTTTGTAAATATGCTTCTAATTATAAGATCAACCACATAGGTGATGCAATAGAAGAATATAGAATCATTACAAGACATCCCACAACCTGGGTCTGATAAGTTTGGATAACTCAACTAGACCGAGTACAAATGATCCCACAACCTGAGATCGTAGTTATGAAACATGATATTTGAATTACAAAAACTCCTTGAAGGGAGATGGACTAGGTACAAAGAATAACTAGAACAGATCTCATACTATGAGATTGCAAGAGGAAAAGAAATGATGTCCAAAATACTAGACTAGATAAGACTAGAACAAGGAGCAAGACAAGAACTAGAACTAGAGCTTGGAAAGTATTTATTTGGAAATTGTAACTCTAAAGCTCCCAAGACTGGTATTGGCAAGACGGAGGATATGAGTGGCCAAGTCCTTATATAGGTTTTCAAGGGAAGTTACAAAGTGATGAGTCATTGATGATGTCAACAATAGAATCCGGCAAGTAGATAGTCAATCTCAGGGTTTTGCACATTTTGGATGCAATGATAGCATTATTTTCTCCAAATATGAACCAATCATGAGATATGGGAAGTCACATGAAATCTAAGGTCCAGGATGATTTCCTTTCTATCTCTGACATTACCTCCCTTTGAGCAATGAGCTCCACAAGGAGTGGCCACCATGTTCTCTAGCGTAGGTTTCATTGAATTGTTCTAGTGGAATTCACGAGCCTTGATTGATTCTCTTTGAAAATTTTCTAGAGGTCCCCAAGTACAATCAATAATGTAATGCCCTTTCCGATGAACAAGGTATTCCAATATTACTTAAGAGATTTTTGAATGTAAGCGATGCTTGACCTTCAATTCTTCATGATCCTCAACCTCAATTCGTGGTGAAGGATGGGGTCTCTTCCCCCCCAATGGCAAAATCTGATATGATTTTAACATGAATACAGAGAAATTTGGATGTATCTTAGGATATTTGAAAACTAGAGCTTGAAGGAGACTAGATTTATCTCGGCCAAGATAGTCAAAGGGCCAAAGCTTTGATAGTCTAGCTTTGCACACGGCCTTGAATTTTGCAAATTATTTGTAAGTAACCATACTTTATTGCCAACATGATAAGATGGACTTTGAACATGGTGTTTTCCTACATAATTCTTATGTTATTCTTAAGCAATATGGATCTATGATGGGGAGACTTGAGTAAGCACACCTCCATTCAACATGAACTTCTCCTTGTTTTTCTATGTTCTTGTTATCTTCATAATATGTTTGCTCCATGTAATTTGTAATGACCTCTTGGGTTGAAAAGATAATATGTTTGCTCCATGTAATTTGTAATGAACTCTTGGATTGAAAAGATTCTTGATTTAGAATCATAAGAAAGAGTGTCTTTATTATTCCACACTTCTAGCCCTTGGATTTGGATTTCTTTGAGCAATTGATCCTCAGATTGAAGTTCCTAATTAATAAAATCCTCTAAGGTATCTGCTTGAAGCATGGATAGCAAAGGATCACTTCAAGCTTGAGGACACTTTGAGACTACTTAACCATGTAGTCCTATTGATGTGTAGATCCAAAAAAATAATACCTTGAGATCTAAGGCATAGCTTGAAACTAATCAATCACCTTGTCATAACAATCATTTGAACTCCTAGACATGTTCTATCAAAGCCCTTATACTAGATTGAATCTCCTTGCTTATGGAATCCATGGTGCTAGGACTTGATAAAGGTATTTTTGGGAAAATATCAAGGGAGCTTCCCTCTTATTGGAATTGAACAAGATTTCATAAATATGCTTCTGATTACAATATCACCGACATAGGGGAAACAATACATGAATATAGAATCCTTACAAAAAGTCCCACAATGAGGCACCAATAGGTATGGATAATTGGAATAAACTAAATACAAGGGATCCCACAACTTGAGATCATAGGTATTAAACAAGTTATTTGAATTATAGAGACTATAATTCAAATAACTGCAACTAGAACTTGGAAAGTACGTGCTTGGAGATCATAAGTCCTTGAGCACCCAACACTAGTATTGGCAAGAATGAGGATATGAGTGGCTAATTCCTCCATATACAGATGTTCAAAGGTAGTAATGAGTTTATGATATCATCGATGATGTCAAAAGTCTAAAATAGGGCCTCTAGATGTGAGAATTAGGCAAGTCAATAGTTGATCTTAGGCTTTTGCACATCTCAGACACGATGATAGTATTATTTTCTCCAAATTTTCAACCAATCATGATATATGGGAATTCACATGAAATACAAGTCCACTATGATTTCCTTTTTGTTCATGATGTTGAGATATCAAGCTCAACATGTGATGATCGAGGATGACACGTATCACTTTTTCATTTCTCTAACATGTATAGTGGTCATGCCGGTATATGTAAAGGATACTTTAGTGAGCTTTACTAGTTTTATGTACTGAGAGTGATGACACATTTGTTTCTTGCTAGTTCACTCATTCACGGAAATTAGGATTTTCCTTATGTAGTGTTCTTTATATATTTCACTTGTTGTGTTGATGTATTAAGTCATTCTTGTATATCTCTTTTATGTAGAAGAAGAAGAAGAAGAAGAAGAAGAAGAAGAAGAAGATATTTCTTCCATGCCTCAATCTGTAAGTGTGCTCCTCTTTTTGTGTGAGAGAGTGTGACAGAGCTCTCTTCCTTATCTCATTCCTTGTGACATTGTATCAAAGCCATTGTGGCTGTAGAGAGCTTCTGGAGAATGCTGACAATGAAGAGTACACGAGAAGGCAAGGAGAAAGTGTGATTCACAAACAACCTTAGATTGCTACAAAAATTGGTGTCAAGGTAGCAGGCATCAAAATATTTTTGAGAATTATCCCTTTAGGATCACTCGTTTTGCTCAGATGTCTGTTTTAGAGCCATCTGGACCTCCATTTTGAGCTCGCAAGGTGGGGCCCATGGAAAAATCTAGTCATTTTGGAAAATTGTAACTTGTCTTCTATTCGGAAACACTTATATGTTCTATATCCAGAATTTCAAGCAATTCTATTGTTGTTACACAAAAACTGTGTTTTTCTAAGATCAAACTGTCATATCACATCATGACAGTATTCAAGCAGAGGTACTACTTTTATGAGCCATAAGTTGCATAAGAACAACTTCCATACTTGGAGATTCAAGATGAAGAATTTCTTGATGGGTAAAGGCTACTAGAAACATCAAAGGAGAGAACCAAAATGCTCCGTAGTTACTAGAGAGGAATCAGACTATAAACCAATTAAGAGCATATGAAGAATGGAATCAAGGAGCAAGAAAGGTAATGTATTGGTTATCTATTAGCATATAGGATAGCATTATTGGGCACATACAAGATGCCAAGACTCCAAAACAGGCTTCAAACAGTTTGGTCACATTGTATGAGGCCAATACAAAGGCACAAAAATTGCAACTCAAGAACGAGCTGCATACAATAGAGAAAAAGGGCATGTCGGTAAGAGACTACACTCCAAAAATCAAAAGCATATGTGAGTTACTTGCATCTATTAGCATGAATGTAGACATTAGGGGAAAAAAGGAACCCTGCATGGGCCTTGTAAGGATCCCTAATTTTTAGGGATTAAGATTAGCAAAAAGAATGTTAAAGGCTAGAAAAAATACCACTAGTGGTTTTCATAATAAAATATTTTTTCTTAAGTTGGTGCTCAGTCTAAATGGGCTCGTGGACATTTTTTGCCCTTGGATATGATCACATCGATGGCTACAATTGTCTTCAGTTGCCTGTCACAAAACGACAAAAAACTTTCTAGAAAATGGGTAGTCGTATGCAGTCTTGTCCATTGGATGAGATGCTTACAAAAATGGTTATGATTGTGACTCAGAGTCAGTCAAAAGAAGAAAAAATAACAAGCATTCAATGAGATAAGGGAGGCTTTGGACTGGCAAAAGAAAACAAAAAATGTCACCCAGTTCCATGGCGCAATTCAATATGCTCCATTCGATGGCTCAATCATCCGATGGCTTAGAAACATTCTTGGGATCCTTTTCAAAGTAAGGCTTCACACCCATTAGATCAAGCAATGATCCAACGGATTGTTGAGAGTTCCATGCTCCACCCTTTTGTCCAAACCTAGTTTCATTCTCATGCAAGCTCACTTATCCCACATGCAAGGGAATTCTCCCAAACTCCATATAAGCAAGGCCTCCCTTCACTCCTAACAAGTCATTCCACTCTAGCCCATTGCCAAGAGTGAGCACTTCTTCCTCATGGAGTCATCATGCTCCTAGTGCAACTCATGTAAGTCTTTTCATATTAATCAAGTCCATTATGTTTTCATTTCTTTTGTTCTTTCCTCCTTAGTTTGATTAATGTATGATTAATAGTAGATTAGGAGTAGTGCTTTGTTATTTCAACATGGTATCAGAGCATAGGTTAACTTTCTTTTTGAGTTATATTCTTGTTATCTTCATCATTAATATGTTTTTCTTTCTTAATCCCTCCCTCCCTCCCATATTCCTTTAATAAGAGTGCTTCTAAGCACTATTACCTTCTTCTCTAGGCATTATTAGCACCATTTTTGTCTTTCTTACCCTTATCACATGTATTTTTGGTTGAAACTTTCATCATCAGTTATGTATTGTAGAGAGTAGTTACATTGTAATAAGGAAGTGCTTTCAGCACTGTAATTTGCAGTAATAGTACTCTTTAGCTCTCAGAAAATGGCAGCTTGAGCATAAAAGATAGATATCAGTCCATTTTGTTTTTCTATGACAATTCCGGAGAAGCCCTGTCAGATTTTGCATGGAGCTCTACATGGCATTGGTGAGTCCAACAGGAAGCAGGCTTGGATCTTACATTGTTCTATTGTCTCTGTAAAATCATGATAGCACCATGCTGCCCATGAAAGCTCCATGGAGGAGAACAAGGGTGCCACAGAGGCAGCGAGGGAGAAGGCACGTTTGGGAAGGCTGCTAGATCAGCAGAAGATAAATCCAAACTTAAAGCATTAATATCAACTGATGAACCGATTTCTCCCCTTCCTCTTACGCTCATTTTAGGAGACACCTCTGCTGATGTCAATTGTGCCACCCTAGACACTCATGTATCTTCAGAAAGCCCAAGAGAAGACAGCTAAGAAGGCTAAAGCTACTGATGTCACTTGTGCCGCCCTGGACGCTCATGTATCTTCAGAAAGCCCAAGAGAAGGCAGCTAAGAGGCTGAGGCTGTAGAGATTGTAACAGAAGCGCAGGGAGGAATGGCGAGTTTTTTGCATGAAACGAGGAGGCAATAATCTTCTGAGGGGTGAGAGTTGAGAAGTGACGAGGCAAAAAACCATGGATGCTACTGTACTCCATTCATGTACGTTTCAAGTCTCTTCTTATCTGCATAAATACTCATGATAGCTTGAAGTCTTGAAGCTCCTAACTTCTCTAATTCAAAAACTGTTTCTGATAACTCATGTACAGACCATTTCAACCGATTCCCCACCTTCAATGTAGGTATAAGAAATTCTAGTGGCAAAACTGCATTTTGTCCATATACCAAATTAAAAGATGTTGTACCAATAGCAGTTTTATATGCCAGTCCATAAGCCCATAGAACATGATGGAGTTGTAAATCCCAATCAGTTCTATTTGGATTTACAAGTTTTGAAAATACAATACAAAGTACTCTGTTTGTACTTTTTGCTAATCCATTTGCTTGAGGATGATAAGGGGCTGATTTTCTATGAATAATCATAAAATGATAAGTAATGCTCTCAATAACTTGGTTAAGGAAATGAGTTCCCCTATCACTTACTAATTCAATTGGTAGTCCAAATCTGGTGATTATATTTTCATAAAGAAATCTTGTTGCAATATGAGCATCATTTTTCCTTGTGACTCTTGCTTCTGCCCACTTTGTTAGATAGTTAGTGGCTACAATGATATATTCTGCATGAGAATTTTTAGCTGGAGGATGTATTGATCCAATGAACTCTATTCCCCATTTAGAAAAAGCTCTAGCTGAAATTAATGGTGTTAATGGCATATCATCTCTTCTACTAGGTTGGCTTACTTTTTGACATATGTCACACCTTTTCACAAACACTCTAGCATGAGGGAAAAGACTTGGCCACCGGAATCATAAATATAGGATTAACTTAGCAGTTCTCTCACTTGAAAAATGACCACTTGCTACACCTGAATGAGCTATCTCTAACATTTCTGTGTATTTTTCCTCCGGGACACAGATTCTCAAGTATCCACCTATACCCTTCTTATACAACTCATTTCCTATGAGCTGATATTCCTTAGTTATTTCCTTCAAGTTTCTTGAATCTGCATTAAATCTTGTGGTTTCCGTTGTTTGTGGGTTTCTCAATCCTCAACTATATGTGTATTCCAATCAGGGTTTTTCTGAAACCAATTCAGAGTTATAATATCCTTATGGTCTAGATGTTGACACTTGGGGCACTTAGAAACATATCTCTCCACATCTTGTGTCTTTGTAGGCCAATGGACACCTATTCTGGATAAGTTATGTAGAATAACTATTTTGGAGGCATGTATACATGGAATTCCAATTATGAGCCTTCTCCAAATAACTAGTTTGCTCCTCTTCTGGAGTACAATACTCCAAAACTCCAATGTGATTTACATGATATAAGTGTCTAGCTAGTAACACAAAACTTCTGCTTTGTAATAGAAGATGTGTTGTGCTATTAGCAGTCCTACAAGGTCCAAAAGTCAACAAAGGTACCAATGTTATTGCCCAATTGGGAATGCTTTCCATCTTGAATAGGTAAGCATCTGAAAACTCATCATCTATAGGAGACTCTTGCTCTTTGGTTTGTATTCTAGACAAATGGTCTGCTCTCATATGAGTTTTCCCTTACCTTACTACAACTTCAAAATCAAATTCCATGAGAAGTAAAAACCATCTCACTAATCTTCTTGCATGACAGGGTTTATTCACCAGGTACAATAATGCTTGGTGATCCACAAAAAATTAAATTTGTTGGCTAAACGATAATGCCTATATTTTTTTATAGCAATACGATTCCTAATCCCTCCCTCTGTGTGGTTGTATGATTCTTCTCAGCTTGATTTAATGGCCTACTAGCATAAGAAATTGGAAAATCCAACTTGCTTCCTTCAATAGGTTGTGCCAAGACACATCCGAAAGCAAAATTAGAGGCATCAACATGCACATGGAAAATTTGATCCCACTATGGAGTTTTCAAAATGGGTGTTGTAACCAAACAAGTTTTCAGGGTCTCAAAGGCTTTGCACATTCTTGGGTCCATTAAAACTTAGTAATTAGTGCATAAAGAGGTTTTGCAATATCTGCAAATTTATGCACAAATTTCCTATAATATCCACAATGGCCCATGAAGGTTTGAAGTTCCTTCACATTCATTGGCTTAGGTAGGTCCACAATAGCTTTAATTTTACCTTCATTAGTGGAAATTCCATTTTTAGCGACTATGTGGCCTAACATTCTCCCTTGCCTGACAAAAAAGACACATTTTTCAGGATTTAAACATACTCTATAGGTTCTACATTTCTTGAATATGTTCTCCAGGTCTTGCAAATTATTTTGCCTCCTCGTTAAAAGATTACATAGGTCATCTACATAAATCTCCATCATGGTTCTAAGAAAATCTTTGAACACATGACACATTAACGTCTGAAATGTGGCTGGTGCATTGGTTAACCCAAAATGCATTACCCTAAATGCATATATTCCCGATTCAGTGGAAAATGTTGTTCTTCCAATGCAATAGTGTTTAGTTCTAATGCCCAAGGAAAAAGTGATTATACGAGACTTTATTTTGCTCAAACCCCTCGCAATCGGTCCACTTGGATTACCTAGAACCCACAATTATCTCGCAATGGATTCTTCCTATGTCTATGCACTAGCTCATATGTTCCCGGAAAACGCACCAAAATGTTTAGTTCTAAAGCCCAAGGAAAAAGTGATTATACGAGACTTTATTTTGCTCAAACCCCTCGCAATCGGTCCACTTGGATTACCTAGAACCCAGAATTATCTCGCAATGGATTCTTCCTATGTCTATGCACTAGCTCATATGTTCCCGGCAAACGCACCAAAATGTTTAGTTCTAATGCCCAAGGAAAAAGTGATTATATGAGACTTTATTTTGCTCAAACCCCTCGCAATCAGTCCACTTGGATTACCTAGAACCCACAATTATCTCGCAATGGATTCTTCCTATGTCTATGCACTAGCTCATATGTTCCCGGCAAACGCACCAAAATGTTTAGTTCTAATGCCCAAGGGAAAGTGTCTTACATACGCCTATGGGTTGCCTAATTTACTGGCACTCGGTCACTTTTTCTTACTCCAAGTCCACTAATTCCCCTCGAATGTACTCGTGGAAGAGGGGGGAAGGAAACACTTATATGCACGTAATTAGGGACCCAAACTTGTGAATTAATTTTTAAGATTTCTCTTCTTGCTTCCTCGCGTTCTCCTTTCGTTCTCGCCCTCCTTTTCCTTTACTTTTTCTCACTCTCGCTTCCTTTTTCACCCGCTTCTCATCACCCTTACACACGCATTCTCACCCACTTTCTTCACTCTCCTATTTACCCCTACACACACGCCTTGTCACTTGTTTGCACAAACACACTAAGTCGAACTTATCATACCATGCAATTGCACCCACATACACTCACACTCTCAGAGATCCATTGATTGTCCCCCCTCTTGATCCTAAGAGTGAGTGTCATGTGTTGCGCATTCAGAGCTATCTATGAGATGGGATTAGCGGTCTTCCAACATAGAGTACACACCGTCATTCATTGATAAGCATGTCTCCTGGATCTTCATTTGCAATATAGGTTATCAGGCTGACCAGGTGATGAGAATTCAAAAAACGACAAAAAGAGTTACATAAGCGACCCACAATTGACAGCACCTCACTCAATCAACTTGTGCATTATACAAATATGACAAGAATTACCTGGTGGGTTTTCACTCCCCATTAGGTAAGGCCCAACCCAAATGAAATGTCAGTTTCAATATTGGTTTACGCTCACATGGCCCTTAATATAATAGGGAACATACCACAGGCATGGTTACCTGTGTTGAATTCCTTGGCTTTCAACCATCTGGTTCTATGTATTTAAACAATCCGATATTCCACATGGAAAAGCCTACCCTATCAGCCATCTATAACATTGCCATCGGTGCATCATACAGAATATAGGAGGTCAGTATGAGGCCATTAGAAACGAGATGGCGAGTCCTCTCATGTTTGCTCGCATGTTCGACGCCTCCCTCTACCCCACTATAGCATGATGCCCATGTTGCATTCAACAGAATATAACGCTTAGCTAGAGTTCAATTTCTTGTCCTTCATTGGGGGTATATTATGTGCTCAACATTATCCTCAACTTAACGTGACCTGAACAAGGCATTCCGTATATTATGCAATTATAAAAGATTTCCGACACATTACTTGTTATGTTCGGTATCCCTTATCAACGAAAAAAACCGAGGGACTGGGTGGAAATATTGGTGGGATCCCTAGCATCCACTGCTCATGGAAGAAGACAGTAATCACATGAGGATGGTGACACGCCACAGCTCAGAACATGCCCCCTAATGCATATCCAATATTGGAAATACACCATCTTTACCCAGTGCTATGACTCGTCGTGAGGATTGACACCCCCTGTATTTACCAATGATAGATCGCTTACAGTCTGCAACCACAATATGCAGTTGGGGCTAATGATGCTTCAATAGAGTATTTCAAGAAAACTTTACCACCAAGAATTCAAACAAGGAAGGCTACTCACACATACCCACAGAAAACTTTCAGAACGCCTACATGCCAGAACTCTGTACTAATTTGCAATGGTCATAATGCAAATTCTCATGCCTGAAATCGAAATTCGGGTAAAGACATTGCGGAGAGTTTCGAACAAGTATCCTAAAACATATATCGATTCATTCACTGCATTACAATGGAAGAAGGATGGGATTGGGCCGATCTATGGACTCTGTCAACAATCGTTCCGCAACTGTGTTCTAAAGTTAAATCCTATCGTGGAAATTTTTTCGCAATCCTTACAGTACACACAACAACAGAATGCAACCCAAATGATCTTACTGTTTTCAGAAGTGAAGCTCGCTAGCTTCTCATTGCTTGCGCAGCAGATGGTCCATAGTGATGTTCAAGCAGTTGGATGTTCCCGCCAGTGAGCCATCCCTTGAAATTCACCAGATAGTATAGGTCTGACTTGCTTCCAACTATGGATGGTCCTGGACTTCTCTCGTCGACTTCTCCTTCCCCCGAATGCTGCTCTTCCTCACATAGAAGCTCCCTCAGGATCCCCGGAGTCCTCTCTTACCCAATGCACTTTCAACGCATAGAAGGACAAGGCCAGTAGGTTCTCTGTGGGCACTCCAACACCCGCACATTTCTCTCTGCTAATCGATTCCTCAAACCATCAGGGGCAATAAGAACTGGACAGAGTCAAAATAAAAGGCCCCAGTAGATGCACCTCTATCCTTCCTCAGCTCCAGCAACCGAACTCTGCTCCTCCACTTTTGCAGCTGGCTGCCCCCGAAAACGCGAGCCTCCCCCTTCTTTTTAATCCCTGTGTTCTTGCATACCCTTAACGTCTTCTTACAATTCAGGGGTCTTGAGTGACCAACGCCAAGGATCAGTATTAAGATTGAAGCGCAGCCTTATCTTCTCAAGAGAGGCATCAAAGGGAGTTCATGCCAATAGCAGCTCGACCTCGATCCCTATCTTCAACAGATATCATGCTTTGTAGCTACCTGTGCACACCCTTGTCCACATAAATGTTGTATCCTTCACCATCAGCATATGGGGAAAAGTCTTGAATATCATCTTGTTTCACACAGTTGAACATTACTGCTACAATAGATGCAATTATTCATGGAAGTTAATGAACAAAATTGATGGTAGAAGAGCGGCATGCAATGGCATCAACCTAGAACCACCATCCTGCTCCCAAAACAAGCCCCCGCTAGGTCCGGCCCAAAACTACTCCAAAGCACCTCCCACTCCATGCAAGTTGCGAGATGTTTAGAGATCCATGTACTCACAGAAGCTCCTACGAAGTAACCCAAAGGTTCCCAGATCTCCTCTCATGGGAATCGATGCGGCCTGTCATATACTACTTCAAGAAGTAGCTACCCCCAGTGTCTCCGAAAAAAAAAAACCCCCAGCCTTGAGCTCAAGCCCCCTTTTTATGGCAGAACCCCCCCCCCCAGCCGAGCGGGAGAGTCCAAAAAAAAAACAGCAATAGAAGGCACGCCCCCCCGAAGAAAAAACTCCCCCGAATTAAAACAGCTGATGCGACCTTTTTCCCCCCGAGTCCCTCCTCAGAGCTTGTTGTACCCAAAAACGAAGAAACAGCCAAAGATAAGGTCTGCCGCCACTCGTTTCTGGCAAAAAAAAACAGAAAAAATGGAGAGAGAGAGAGTGTCCTGACAGAATAACCTCCTCCCTTTTCTGTTTCTGTCTTCGTTTTTTCTGAACAGTACTTTTTTCATTTTGATGGGACCTCTCCTCCCACACCTTGACCTATTTTACACAAGAAAATAACACTCTAGACCACGCTATCAAATGATTACTCAATAACGACATCTTTCAAATTAGGGATAGAACCTTTTCAAATTCACCTTATTGACTGAAAAATGTGTATCACGCAAGCATAATGATCCAAACTGGGAGTATCCCATAGTCTTTACTCATAATCTCAAAGTACGTTTGAGCCTCCTTCATAATATCCAAAGAACTGCATGAATGCAGGAGCACAAGAATGTGACCGAAGTCGGGTCTATACCTTCTCTTATCGTTTTGTTGAACAAGTAAAACACAATAACATGCTCTCCAATTGGGCCATAACCTGCAATCAGTGAGGTCCATGCAACAACTGTCCTTTTATGAAGTTCAAAGAATACATGATAGAAATTCAAAAGTGACCCACATTTCACATACATATCTACTAGCGCATTCCCAAAAATGTAGTCTTCCCCAGTATACCCCTGTCGAATGGCTTCTGCATGCACCATTCTTCCCTTATCAGCTGCTCCAAAATTGGAGCAGGCCTTCAGCAGGCACAACAATGTTACTGAATTTGGAAAGAGTCCTTCACATTTTATTTCCTTGAAGCAGTGGTGGGCTCTCTCACCCTGCCCATCTAGGGCATATCCTGCAATAAGAGCAGTCCAGGCAACCATATTGCGCACTGGAAGCTCATCAAAAACCTCCTGTGCTGCTACAAGTTCCCCAATTTTGGCATACATGTCCACCAAAGCACTTCCAATAGTAACATTTTCATTAAGGAAGCCCTTTCTAGCAATCTCTGCATGAATTTCTTTACCCTCGTTAACTGCTGCTATGCTGCCATAGACCTTAAGAATGCATCCCCACACCACTGCATCCAGTGGCAAACCCTCATGATTCATTTGTTTGAATAGATCAAGAGCTTTCTCACCCTCACCATGACAGCAATATCCTGCTCTCTGCATTTGGTTGAAGCACGTAAGAACCTTTGTATAGTGTCCATGTTTGGCATAGCCTAGAAGCATGGTTGTGCTCAATAAGCCCCTGTTTACAGCTTCAGCATATAGAAATTTGCCTTTCTGCAATTCCCTTTGTTCAGTGGCTTCCTTGAGCAAAACAAGGACAGCGTGTGAAAAATATTAGTCCTCCTGCCCAATATTAACTGATATTGGTTGACCAACAGTAGTATCAAGTTTCCAATTCATTCGGATCATGATGTCGTCATGTAGTTGCAAATGCCTTCCTTCAAACATTTGATCACTCTTCAAGTACCTGTAATCAAACATCTTCTTCTGCCAAATAGCAACACATTAGTGCGTACAAACCAATCATTTCTTGAGCTAACATACTCCCCTCTTCTTATTTGCAAAGTCGTCCTCGACGAGCCATTCCTGCTACAATACAATCCAAACAGCCATAACCATATCAGTTTGCAACTTGTTTGCATACCTTTCCATCGAGCCATCATTCCAAGCGGACCTGCACTCATTGAAGCTATTAGTGCTAAAAAAAATCACTCATGAATATATACAATCAGTCACTTCCAAATGATCCAAGAACATGCACATATATGCAACTCCAATTCCACATACATTAAATTGCTCATGCATTCCATTATGACAATACTCTCAATCAAAATAACACATGCATACCTTTCCATGTTTTACACATGCAACTACCATTGCGGAAAACAGAAAAGAAAATACCGAAATGAACAACGACAATTGAAATGAATCCAATCGGAGATGCAACATACCCAAAATGCATACCCCATTATTGCACCTACTATTTGCTATGTACAATTATTCCATGACTAGACACTCCCAAAGAATCTCCATCGTCGTCCTACAAAAGCCATCGAAACTCGAGTGCAAGTGAAGACATACATCAGAACCCTAAAGTGTCCCACACTCTGGAAAACCTTCGGATAAAGCACACAAGTTATAAAGCAAGACAGTTGCATTACCTCGCTAAAGCCTCATCCATAAGTACATATAGAGTCTCCGTGCCTTCAATAATGTTGATTCAAGGTGAGCTGATCTGTCAAAAGCCGTCACATACCAATCACACAAGCAAATCACGTTCCCTTCCAGGCGATCATCGCCCTCTCCTCTCTCTCTCTCTCCCCCTCAGGAGTGGGGAATAACTCCATATGAATTTTTATTTTTTTTATTTATTTTTTATTTTTTTTTTTAATTTTTTTTTTTTAATTTATTTTGACATGTTGGCCTACATTGACACTGGATGCGATTCGTGGACCTGACCACCCGATCAGGTTGATTCCACCCATCTACCAATGCAATGTAGCGCACAACACACAAACACACAATGATAATACATAAAATATATCAGCTAGCCCATAACGAAGCTGGATACGGCTCGTGGTCGTGACTACCCAGCCACGATGGCTCCACCTACCTACCAACCCGTTATGGCGCGTAGCTAAGACGTAAACATATACATCCCAAGCCTATGGCGAAACTAGCTGCGGCTCGTGGTCCTAACCACCCGGCTAGGATAAATCCACCCACCTACTAGCCCACCATAGCGCATTGGTACGAGCAACACAAATTTTTTCTTTTCTTTTCTTTTTCTTTTTTTTTTCATAGTGAATTAATTTACCCACGTCCTGAGAATTAGGGAGAGGAAGAAAGGAATTTTCCCACTTGCCCACACATGCATGCAAACATATACACTCTAGCCTTTGACAGATCAACCACCTCTTCACTCCATTCTCTCAATTACAGACACTACATATGTATTCATCGATTTGACTTTTCACTTGGTAACTACAGCCGGCTATGCCTTGGTCCCTTGTATACCTATCCTTAGACGTTCTAGAATGTGGGTCTCCGTGATGTCTCATGTAGCCTCACATCATACTCGCATCTCCACGACTTCCCTAGGGCGAGTCAGGCTCAACTTCAGGAGCTTCGTCATCACTTCCTATCGTCAAGACATCTGCCCAAGCCCAAGTGATATCATTTTCTTCGTTAGGCATTTCCCTCGAAGGATCGAAATAGTAATATCGATCTTCCGCCCATCCTACATGTCGGGTCAGGTATTCCTCAAAACACTCAATATAAAACATAACATCCAAACCCTGGTTTATGAAGCATACTAGCCAATGCACTTCCTCCACATCATATTCCGTCTCAAAGTCGTGGACATCTATGTCCATGCGGGCGAATGTTTGGTCCGAGAAATATATCCTTAGCTCGTACAAATAGAGTTGAGTTATTTGATCTGTCATTTTGTTACGTAGCTCCTAACAGTCTCTGCGCAACACAAGAAAAATAATTAGAAGTCCAAAATTCTTGAGCTAGCACAGGATAATATTTATGACAACAAAAATCATAACTAACATATGCGCATATAATATATATATATAACTATACATGTATGTACAAGGAGTCTACTACGTCCTTACGTTGGATCTCATCTGGCTTCTCTCGTCTTAATATCACTTGAAATATGGTTTAACTCGAAGCGCGTTAACCTTCACGGGAGCATATTCTTCTCCTAAATCTTGAATTTGCATGGAACCATTGGAATTGAGTTCCACCACCTTAAACGGTCCTGCCCATCTTTTCTGTAACTTCCCCGGGAATTTATAATATTTACTATCATAGACTAGCACCAAATCCCCTTCTTGAATCGCATAGGTCTTGAGATTCTTGTCATGCCTCTCCTTACGTCTTCTCTGAATAGCTTCCAGACTTTGTTGTGCAATGAGTCTCTTTTCTTCTAGCTTGACCAATTGTATGTACCTTTCCTTCAATGACTCTTCCTCTCCCAGCCTAGCCTCGATGGCCACTCTTAACGTCGGCACTTCTTTTTCGATGGGAAAGATGGCTTCCTCGCCATATACTAGGGAGAACGGGGTACTCTTAGTCGTCACTCGGTAGGATGTTCGATATGCCCACAAGGCTTCCAAAAGCCTCTCATCCCAGTCTCTCCTATGCACAGCTACTGTCTTTGTTAGAATCTGTTCAAGAACTTTGTTGGTGACCTCCACTTGTCCATTCGCTCTCGGGTAATATGGAGTGCTCTTCCGATGTTTGATCTTATACAATTCCATTAACTCCTCGATCAATTCGTTGACAAAATGTGTTCCTCTATCACTCACTATCTCCAACGGGCATCCGAATCGAGTGATAATTTGTTCGTACAAAAATTTAGCTACATCAACAGCTCGGTCAGTCTTCAGAGCTTTAGCCTCTACCCACTTTGTAACATAGTCAGTGCAGACCAGAATATACCTATTGGATCTACGTCTTGAGGGAGGATCAATAGGCCCCACAAAATCAATTCCCCATTTTTCAAAAGGCTTAAGAGCAAGCACTGGCGTAAGAGGAGCTGCATGCGCTAATGTGGGTTTGCCCATTCGTTGGCATTTGTCGCATTTCTTACAGTATGCATAAGAGTCTTTGAACAGCGTTGGCCACCAATACCGAGCCAATAAAATCTTTCTTGCCGTCAGTTCACCAGTAAAATGCCCACCGCAAGGTTCGTCATGCAAAGCCCTCAACACTAGTGTTGTTTCTTCTTCTTCGAGACACCTCCGATAAATGCTCTCATGAACAAAATATCGATAGAGTTGCTCCCCAATGATGCTATGGTGCTTCGCCAATGCTAACAGTTTTTGTTTCTCTCTCTTGCTTGCTCCTGGCGGATATTGAGTGGTGCACAAGAAATTCACCAAGTCGGCATACCAAGGTACTTTAGCATCAACCTGGAATAGATGCCCATCAGGAGCATCGTCGGGCACACCAGAGATTGGCTCCTCATTAACAATTTGAGATAAATGGTCAGCCAATATGTGCGCTTTGCCTGGTCTGGTTACCACTGTGAACTGAAATTCTTGGAGAAGTAGCATCCACCTCATCAGTCGCCCTAAAAGCTCGGGTTTATTAATGATGTACTTAAGGGCTTCATGATCCACATAAAACGTGAAATGTTTTCCCATCAAGTAATGCCGATACTTGTTCACCGCAAAGATCATCGAGAGGCATTCCTTCTCTGTAGTCGTGTAGTTCCTCTCAGTGCTATTCAAGTTTCGACTTGCGTAATAAATAGGGTGGTCCAACATATTTGGATTGGATTTTGCCTCCAATTAATGAAGCAAATTTATTGGTTAGTTTCATCAACAACAACACACGCGTGAAGAATGACTTTAGCAAGAGGTCTACTTGGCATAGCACTGCTCCAACCGCAGTATGAGAAGCGTCGGTATGCACATGAAATTCTCTCGTCCAGTCAGGTGCTACTAAAATTGGCGCATTTATCAATTTCTTTTTGATCAAGTCGAAAGCAACTTGACACTCTCCAGTCCATTGGTATTATTGGTCTTTCCTCAAAAGATTTGTCAATGGTGCTGCTATTGATGCAAAATTTAATATAAATCGTCGATAATAATTAGCATGCCCCAAGAATCCTCTGAGTTGCCGCAAGTTTTGAGGAGGTGGAAGTTGTCCAATTTTTTCTACTTTATCCTCGTCGATCGCGATTCCTTTTTCGGAAATAACATGTCCCAAAAGCAATCCTCTTCGTACTCCAAATGTACACTTTTCAGGATTTAATGCGATGCCTTTTTCAATGCTTCTTCTTAAAATCGCTTCGATCCTCTCCATCATGTTTTCATTGTCGCCTCTGATCGCAAAGTCATCGAGAAATATCTCCATCCAATCCTGCAAGTAGTCTTGATATGCAGCTATCATTGCCCTCTGGAATGTGGCCGGTGCATTGCATAATCCAAATGGCATCACACGATATGCGTATGTGCCCCATTCCATGGTGAAAGTAGTTTTGGATTGATCCTCTTCATGGATTTGGATCTGGTTGTACCCACTGAAACCATCCAAAAATGAGTACAATTTATGGCGAGCCACTCTGTCCAAGATTTGATCAGTAAACGGCAAGGGGAAGTGATCCTTCTTTGTGCGCTTGTTCAACTTACGATAATCTATGCAAATACGGATTTTCTTATTTTTCTTCGGAACAACTACAATTGGTGATAACCACTTGCTGGATGCGATGGGATATATAAATCCTGCCTCCAATAACTTAGTCAATTCCAGCTTGATCAATTCCGAGTAGACTGGATTCGTCCGCCTAAGTCGTTGACATATTGGTCAGGTACCTTCTTCCAAGTCTATATAATGTTGGCAGATTCGGGGATCAATTCCTCTCAGATCACTGTATGACCATGCAAAGGCCTTGCTGAAATTTTTGAGTGCCGACTTAATACAATCTCGTACTCCATCTGGTAGCTTTGACCCCACACTCAAGAACTTTTCTGGAAAAACTTCCCATTTTTCCAACTGAGCTTCTCGCGAATATTCCTTACTCCTTGATGACACTGTGATTGGAACGTGCTCTCCAATCACGCGTGCATGGTTGGCCAGTAAATCATTGTTTTGTCCTTTTTCAACCGTACCCAATTTCTTTAGTTCAGTTTTTGCAATGGCTTCCCACACTTTAGTTCTACTTTTCGCTTCTCTGTCTGATTGTCGACTTCTCCTTAGAAGCTCTTCTTCTAGCATTCTAACCCTTTCTCTCAACTGTTGCACTTCCATTGTCGGAGCTAGCTCCAGTTTCAACTCTTCTTTTGAAGTTCCCTTCTCCAGGGATTGAGTAGCTTTATTTTCCTTTGTGTCTATACTCAACATGTAGCACTCAAATTCACTTGTATGTGTCAACCATCCTAGCAACTCCTGGTCGGAGTCATCCTTGTAACATAGTGGATCTTTGTACTCACCCACTTTCGCATGTTGGAGGTTGGACAATTGCAGGTTAAATCCATCCTGTGAAAGGTCCTTGGAAGTCTCCGTGCGCAAGGCAAATCTTACCCGCGCCATTTCTTGTCTAACCTTTTCCTTTGCTTTTTGCTCCCTTTCCTCAGCTGTTGTTGATTTCGTGCCGATCAAGTTTGGAGACACTTGAAGTTGTATTCGATCAACCTTTGGTCCAATTGTGATAAGTCCTGTGCACCAATCGTGCACACATTCGGCTTGCACCAGCCATGGCCGTCCAAGTAAGATCGAGAAGGTAGCCTCTGAGGTCCTTGGTCTTACTATCAGATAATCAACTTTAAACTCTAGACCACCCACAACTGTGCTTACATTCTTCAAAAGACCCGCAGGCTTCACTTGTGTTTGATCTGCCATTCTTAAGGACATCGGCGTTTCTTCCATGTGGTTGAGGCCCAAAGCTTTCATCATGAACTCAGTCATAAGATTGACTGCGGCTCCACTATCTAACTGAGCACCAGGGACTGCAAACCCTTTAATCTCGACTGTCACAGCTGGAGCATTCGAATCAATTTGCATCGTAATACTTTGAATGATCCCTTGGACATCTTTATCTTGTCTCTTTTTATCTCGAGCTTTCCTCGGCTTCTTAATATATTCGTTGTAGAATTGTTTCCTATAAGCAGGTGAACATTTTAGCAATGTGCCAATGTCTAACGTGACTTCCGTGTCAGCGAGCAACTTTACAATATCCACTTCCTCCAAACTCTGTTTTTCCTTCCTACACTTCGGAGCCCTCAATCTTTCAGGGAATGGCGCTATGCCCGGCACAAACTCCTTGGTCACTGGTGGAAGAATCTCAATCTCTTCCCCATCCTCAAACTCTTGCTGCTCAGCAAATCCTCCAACTTGGTTTTCTACCTCTCCATGTTCAACTATCTTCTCTTGACTTGCTTTCCCGTTTTCACCTTCTGGATTTTTCTTCAAATACTCTTGAGTTCTTGTGACTACTCCCACAGTTGGCTCTTTATGTGGTTTCTTGGCCTCGTAAGCATCCACAAAGTGCATTGACGAGCTAGAGCCTTCTTGAGGGTTCGGTGTCTTGAACACTACTCCGATCGTAGGAATGTGCTCTTGAGCTCTCGATGTGGAATGCATCTGAGTATCAACATAATTCGAGGACCCTACTGGTCCTTTTTCCTTGCCGGCGGTGTCGTCGAGATTTTCTCTCCTCTCTCACTTGTGAAGGCCTACAAAAAACATATTTGGTGAAGGTAGCCGGAATTCCCCGAGAAGTCCAGGATGCATCAAGGATGTCAAAGGAAGCTCACATACAAAGTTTCAAAGAAATCAAGAAAGTCCATGGTAGCGGTCAAAGTTGGTCAAAGCTGGTCAAAGTTGGGAAATTAGGGCAAAAATTTCATTGTCACCAAATTAGATGAAAATCCATATACTTGTAAAGATTGTCAAAAGCAATCTATAGCCCAAATTTCAGCAGAAAATGGATTTGGTAGCACATTGATATGCTATGTTCATTTTGTAAAAATGTAATTTTTCTAGTTTGACCCTACAAATTCTTGTATAGAAATTTATGTTAGCCATATGGTTTGGCATGTATAAAGACCATATGTGGCTACATATTTGTATAAAGTTTCAAGGCTATCCGAGCTTCCTAGACACCTTATTGCCACCTTGCAAGCTTCCAAATGTAGTCAAACTTGTACAAGTTAGATTCAGATGGGAGTTTTTTCTGCATATTCCTGAAGGAGATCTTTGGAAACATAGTCCTACAATATTTCATCTTCATCAAAGACTTTTTGGAGGGTCAAAGAGCACAAAGTCTAGTTTTCAAGGTCACTGCAGTTTTCTAGAATAAGAAAATTGAAGGCTTGAATGTCTGCCACATGTCAAAATATGATTGAACCATGTTGTACGGTCAAGATGAGCTCATATTCAAGGGTGGAGATGCACTAAAGCATAAAGGAAGGAGGATCCACGAATTTTTTCCATAAAAGAAGACCTTTTTTACAATCAAAGATCAATAATTCAACATTTCTCCAAAAATAGTGGCTTATCTTATCCGAATTGATGTCAGCACTGATCCGACGGTCCAGATCATCCCCAGATCCAATGGTGGAGAATGAGGGCGCCTAAATTTCACTCCTTTACACTAGATTTGATAGAAAGAACAATTCCAAGCCATTGATTTGATTAATCAAATGGTTGTAATCGAAAGTAGTGATCCTAGAGTTGAGAGTTGATTTCTCTAGATCCAAGGGCCCAAATTCATTCAAAAAACTATATAAACCCCCCTCCAAACTCCTAGAGCATCATTGTTAGGCATCCATAGGGCTCATGCTAGCTTACGGTTTCCTTGAGACGATCACCCTCGGTTGAGCGAGTGAGGATCCAAGGTGAGCTAGTATGAGTATAGAACCTAGTTTCAAATTTAAGTTAGAATTCCAATCTAGGATAGGCTCTTGAAACCAGCATCTCTATCTTGACTCACCCTCCGTGGAGCGTGTGAGTGAGTTAGAGCTGATTTTAATGAGTATTAGACTTCTTTAGTTAGACGTTACGAGCCTAGACAGACATAGGGTCACTGGAGTGGAACTCACCTTCTTACGTGTGACATTCGGTTGAACTGTCATGGTTTGAGGGTCAGAACCACCTTTGATCAGTAGACTGCTTAGCATGACGTACCACGACGATATTTTACATGTAACTTAATTCAAATTCTTTTAATTCATGTCACTTGTCACTTGTCTCTTGTCTCCTCTCTCAGTCTCTTAAGTTTTTTACATGTCTTCTATTTCTTCTATGTGTGAGAAGGCTCCGCAGTATTGCATTGAACCAGTAAGGATGTTTCTTTGAGCTTGTGAGTAATCTCTATCATCATAATTCACTTGCATGCATATAATCCATACATACCCATACATATTGATTAGTTTCTGAAAGTGTATAAGAAGCTCCAATATTATTGGACCATTCTTCCTTTCGAAACTGGTTTATGTGTAAGAATTCCATCTATTCACGTCATGCATACATATCATCCAAAGAAGACTATGCATATGGATTAGAATTAGGAAGTGTTTAAGAAGCTCCTTCAATGGACCATTCTTCCTTCCAAATTTCATTCGTATGTATGGTTCTCTTTCATTCTTATCATTCATGTTCAGAAATCTAACTTGCACTCCTACATTCCCATTCCCATAAACATTTCAACATCTCTCTCTTCTCCATACTCAAAATTAATTTCACTTTCATGTCCTTAAACCTTCCAACATTCATTAGCTTCATACACCCTGTGTGTGCCACGACCGGACCCGATCCACCCGGATTGCGATCACCTCCACATTTGAACCCGACGTGAAACGCTTCGTGGCATTTGCTTCTGATCTTGTTGGGAGGTTGTGATCCATATCCTTTGTTTCATATTTTTCATCCTCATCATATCATTATCACCATTCTTGAGTGTTACACTGGATTTCTCACAATATCGTGCACATCTTCGTCGTGAAGTAAACGCATTTGTGAGAGATCTAGAGCATCGTGCATCACTTGCTTATTCACATAAGATGGAGGAAGGATTCAAATCCCTTATTGTTGAGAAACAAGGCCAAAGAATAGTCTCTTCTATGTTGAGAGAGAAGGGAAAATTCAATGGCATCAACATCACAGGCTACTTAGATTTGTTTGAAGAGCAAGCTATGATTTTTGGTCTTCCCGAAGATCTTTTGATATCATTCTTTGAACGAATTGTTGATAGCTCTATCATAAACCGTGTCACTCAATATGATAGTCTTCCTTGGAGTGATTTTAGAAAGGAGATGCTCAAAGAATTCTATCTTGAAGATTATAGCCAACATAATCGAGATGGATTCTTACGATGGGTCAATTCTCCAAAGCCTAGTAGCTCTATTACTCACTTACAAAATGAGTATATTAGACGCTATGAACAACTTCCTGATGAGGATAAGATAACTTTGGAACCTGATCTTGTGATCAATTTTCTTAAGCTTCTTCATCCTGAAACTCGTAGGGAAGTTGAACGGCGATTAGAAGAACCAGATAAGCGCTATGGTCTTACTGACAATTGGCAAAAAGTGTGTAAAGTAGTAGAGGCTGTAACCCATAGACATCAAAGACAATCCATGCTTTATGAGCAAACTAGTCTTCCTCAAGCTAGCCTTCCACAAACTAAGGAGCAAGTTAGAGAACAATCCCATGCTATGCTTTTTCACTCTACTCCTATTCCTCAAATGATGGAGCCTACTCAAGGTTTTAAAGTAGAGCCAAATAAAAGTGTAGTTGAACAATCTCAAGTGGATATTCTCACTAAGCAAATGGAAAGTCTTATTGCTACACAATCCAATTTGGCCAAGACTATAGATGCTTTACAATCTAATTACACCAAAACTTTCCAAAATCAAATGAACCCAATGACTTTTCAAGAGTCTAATCAACATGTTATAGCTACCAATCAAAATCCACAAGTAGCTCCTACTCAAGCATATCAAGTTCCTCCAATGCATAATCCTTCAATGCAAAATCCTCATCCTCATGTACAAAATCCTCAAATGTATCAAAACATGTATCCTCAAGCTTCACAAGTAGCTTTTCAAAATCCTCAAAATCAAAATTTTCAAAATCATCAACCGTATAATATGGAAGCTCCTCTTGCACCTCAAGTACCACATGTTGCTCCCCAAGCTCCTCAAATACATCAATTTCCTTATCAACATCCTAATTATCCTGTTCAAGCAATACCTTATCAACAAAATCCTCAATTTCAAAATTTCACACCACAAGTTAATCAAAATCCTCAAAATCAAAATGGTTTTGTGCGTGGCCCTCGTAGGTGTCCTTGGTGTGATTCGTTAGAGCACTTTTTGAGAGATTGTGAACTATTGAAGGCTGCTAAAGAGCAACGACTAGTAATAGACATAGACAAGAAAATCTGTGACTATCGATCTAGGCTACCTTTGCAAGGAAATTATGGTAAGGGAGGAATGAAAAAACACTATGAAAATATAACCATAACAGACGTAGGAACTAGAGGAGTGAAACTAGAAGCTCTTGATGAACAACAAGTAGAATCAAGTAAACCCACAAAGGAAGTTGACTTTTCCATAGAGGCTTTAGTAAGAGCACGAGATGAGATTAGGAGAATAACAGCTTGGGATTCACCGATAGAAGATCAATCTCTTATTTCTCACATATCCAATGTAGAAGAAAAACGAAAAAGAGATGAAGCTGAGCCTAGTGAAAGAAGAGTGACTCGAAAACAAACCTCAGAGGGAATAGAAACAATCATAGAGCAAGGAGAAACATCACAATCTAAAGATAAAAAACAAGAATCAAAACCCAATGAACAAAAACAAGAGGAGAAACAAAAAGGGAAGAAGACAAAGCAAAGAAAAACAGAACCAAAGCCTTTAGATAAACCAGAACAATCAAAACAAACTGAAGACCAAACACGAGAACATGAACAAAAACATGATCCTGAGCAAAAACAAAAGAAACCAAAGAGAAAACCTAAAGCCATCTTGATTTCAGAAATTGAGAGAAAAATATATCCTATGGAGATTTTAGATGACATTTTGCTTAAGAGTCAAGTGACTATGTCTTTAGAGCAAGTTTTCTCTATTGCAAAGCCTGTTTTTAAAGATAACTTTATCGGCCTAATTAAAAGGAAGAGGTTTCCGCTTAATCTAGATACTGAGATGCAAGATTCTCTAGATCAAGATCAAGCTATGAATGAAGCCTTAAACTTTGATGAATCTGATGAAGAGGACTTTGATGATGATGAAGTAAATGTTAATAAAAATTTCTTAGGACCTATTCAACCTGACCATGAAAATCATGAAAACAATCCTGAAAGTCACTTTAAAAGAACATTTTGGTCTAGAGGTACATCAGAGATGCATGTTAAAATAGGAAATGATAAGAACACTATCATTGTAAATGCATTAGTAGATTCCGGCTCTGAAATCAATGTGATTTCAAGAGAAGTCTATGATAAGTTTCGATGGCCCATAGATAAAGATTGTGGATGGCGTATGAGAACTGCAGATAATGGTGTAGGTACCCTATATGGAGCTTGTGCTAGTGTGCCCATATCCATAGGAGGAATCACAGAAGAATTTCACTTTTTTATTCAAGATAATTGCTCCTATGAAGTTCTCTTAGGTCAACCCTTTATTTGTGAGAGTCGTATGGAAACTGAAGCCATGGATGATGGGTCTACCTATGCTAGATTCAAGTCTAAGGATGGAATGCAATCACTTCAAGTCATGACAGTAGGAGTGAATCATCCTAGGAATCGATTGTCAATTAGAAAGAAACCTATTGTTACTCATGGTCATGAGCATGCTTGTAGTGATTGTGCACCTCGATTCATGTTTGGAGCTACATATGATCAAAATTTTGGATAGAATCCATTGTTGAGCGGGACAATAGTGGATATTGGTTTGACATCTCGCATCCAACCAACATGTACAATAGTTTGTCACTTTGTTTTCCACATTCTAGATTAGATTTTCTTCATAAGAGTCAATTGTCCAAGTCTTTTATCCAAAAAACCCAAAAAAATTATAAAAACAACAAAATCATGGAACATGATGAGAACATTGAGCATGTGATTGAGACATCTCATTGTTTCTCTACTCTTGAGGAGTTAGAGTTATGTCTTCAACAAAATTCTAATTCCCATATTATTCTTCTTTCTTCCCTTAATGAGTATGCTCTAATCCAAGAGTATGCTCTCAATGTTGACAAGTGCTCAAAATTTAACCAAACACATGATGCCTTAGTTGAAACAAAGTACAAAACTGTAGACAAAAAAATCAAACCCATAGCTCAACCATTACCTCAAGGAAGTAATGAAAAAATTATTGATGTGAAAAATGATCCAATTCTTCGGGATAAGAAAAACATAGGACATACATTCACGGATAAGACAATCAAACAGGTGAAAATTGGTAGAGATGATGACTTTCTTTTGCCAGCAGAGAGAGATAAATTTGAGAGAGTCATACGTAGCCATGGAAAAGCCTTTACTATGTATCCTCATGAGATTGGTTGGGTAGATCCTAAGCTAGTTGCACCCATGATAATCTTTACTATTCCACATATTCCATGGAATCTTCGTCCTATACCTGTTCCAAAGGCTCACTTACCTGAGCTAATGAAACTACTTAAGGAGAAGATAAACATGAGAATTTTAGAGCCATCTTTTGCACCTTAATCAAACAGATGGTTCACTGTGCCTAAAAAGAATGGGAAACTACGTTTTATTCAAGATCTCCAACCCGTCAATAAAGTCACCATAAGGAATGTAGGAACAGGACCCATTGTAGATGAGTTTGTTGAATCATTTTCAGGACATTCTATCTATTCAATGGGTGATTTATATTCTGGATATGACCAATTCCAGTTAGCAATTGACAGTCGTGACATAACCACAATGAAAACTCCTTTAGGCTTAGTGCGAATGTGTACTTTACCTCAAGGACCGACTAATTCTGTGGCTCATATGATGAGTGCTATGAATATGGTCTTACATGATTTTATCCCTCATATAACTATGCCATTCATTGATGATATTCCAATTAAAGGGAGTGAGGAACGTGTAAAGGACATTACTTTAGATTCATCTGGATGTCGTAAATTTGTTCTTGACAATATCTCTGATTGTGAAAGAATATTTCAACAATTTGAAGAGGTAGGTCTCACATTTTCCATAGAGAAATCTGTTTTTGGTGTCAACGAGGTGCTTATTGTTGGACATTTATGTGGCCATTATGGTCGAAAGCCATACCCACAAAAAGTTGATGCCATTAGCAAGATTTCTGAAACATGTAACAACGTGAGTGAGGTACGTAGATTTCTTGGTGCTTGCATCTTTTATGTTATTTGGATCCCACACTTTGCTCATGTTGCTGATTGTCTTTATGACTTGTTGAGGAAGAAACGAAAAATTTATTTGGACTGACAAACACACTCACGCTATGCGTAAATTGAAGAAATTATTGCTTGAAGCTCCCATCCTTAAGCGTGTAGACTATTCTGCTAACAAACCTATTATATTGACTGTTGATACTAGTCCTATTGGTATAGGTTGGGTCATAAGTCAAGATGATAGTGAAGGGAATAGATATGCAATAAGGTTTGGTGCCAAAATTCTACATGAAACACAACGAAAATATCCACAAATCAAATGAGAACTATGGGGTATGGTAACAGCTTTGAAAACAGACAAAGAATATTTCATTGGTGCAAATGTCAAAGTTGAGACTGATTGTTTGCCTCTCATTGGAATGATAGCCAATTGTTCATCTCCTGATATAGCCATGCTTAGATGGATCTCATATATTAAGTTCATAAATCCTGAGTTAGTTCATATTTCAGGTAAGTCAAACTCAGTTGCTGATATGTTATCGAGAGCTAGATTTGATGATGATCTTGAAAGTGATCTAATAAAGAATGTGAACTTAATTGACTATGTTCCACATATATATGAGTATGAGCAATTTCATGAGTCTGAGTACGAAAATGAATGGAGAGACATAGGAAAGTATCTGAGTACACTACAACCATTACCTAGCTGGACTACGAATAGATTCCGTAACATTAGGAAACGAGCTTATAACTTTTTCCTATGTAATGGTTATCTTTGGAGACATGCTAAGGGTAAGGTTAAGAATCCACAACGAGTCCTAGGAAAGAGAGGTCTTCAATTGCAAGTAATGAAGGAAATGCATGAGACATTATGGGCAGGTCATAAAGGATTTTTTGGAACATATGAAAAAATTAGAAGTACCTATTATTGGCCTAGGATGTATGTTGACATTAGTAGCTATGTTTCTACATGTTCTACTTGTCAACTTCATTCATTAGTCAAACATAGAGATCCGTTGCATCCTACTTATCCACCTTGTATTCACTACAAGTGGGTAGTAGATCTTGTAACTATGCCTGAAGGTATCGACAAAATGCGTTACATTGTACTTGCAAGAGAAGACTTAACTAATCATGTAGAGGGGCGTGCACTACGATCTAAGACCACTTACAATGTTTGCAAATTCTTGCTTGAAGATGTCATAAGTCGCTTTGGGTAAATAGAGAAAGTAGTTGCCGATCGTGGAGAGTTAAATGCGAGAGAATCTAAAGAGTTCTTTGAGCGTCACGGTATTCGTTTGTCTCTCACTACTGCATATAATCCAGAGGCCAATGGTAAAATAGAGAGAGGGCATCCACCTATTGTGAAAGCCAAATCTAAAGCATGTAACGGTGACATCAAACAATGGCCTAAATTCTTACCTTTTGCACTTTGGGCAGATAGAATGACATTCACACGTACTACTGGATATATGCCTGCTGAACTCATGTACTGTCAAAAACCATTGTTTCCAATTCAGTCTCATATTTCTGCATGGCCAAATTTGCCTTGGTCTGAAAACATGTCTACTGATGATTTTTTGAGTTTGCGTATTAAACAGTTAGAACAAGGTAAATTAAGACTTGATGATGCTGTTGAAAAATTAAGAGAATCTAGAATGAAGAACAAGCATTATTTTGATAAAACTCATCGATTGCGTCCTAAGCCAATTGAAGTAGGAGATTGGGTGCTCATTTATGATAGTACATTTGACTCTCAATATGATGCACGCAAAAAGCTCACTCAACGGTGGTTTGGGCCATACATTGTATCGAAAGTCAACAACAATGGTACGTATGCTCTTTGTGAATTAAATGGTGTTGCACTAAAAACTTTGATTGCAGGTAAAAGGATAAAGTTATTCAAGAAGCGTGATAATGACGAGTACATTTTGGATGAAGACATTGAAGAAGATGACAACAATGAGGCCGATTCATAAACAGGAGTATCCATGTTATTAAAAAATTATTATAAAAAAAAAAAAAAACATCATTAATTTTCAAGTTCATGTTGCTTTGTTTTTTTTCAAGTTCATTCTATTTTTTTTTTTCCATGCTTGTTTCATGCATGTTTTTTTCAGTCTTTGCATTGCATTGCATATCCACATCACTTGAGTCAAAAAAGGCAAATGATGATTTCTCTACTTGTGTAAAATTGTATCTTAAGTAGTAATTTATCTACTAAGAAATTGATTATAATCTAGGATTGTGGAAAGATAGGGCATGTAGATTTGGAGGCTTATTCTGGTGACATGACTTTCATATATAAACATGCATATGTATCCTGTATCGAAAGCATAATTGTTGAAATCCTAGCTCTTGCTATCGCATGTTTCTACATCCTTAGTCCATCTCACAGCACTTGTATCGGAGTTTAAACGGCTGTTCTCCGTCATCAAAAATGGTTGTACCTTGTATCGGGGTTTAATTTTTCCTCGTCAAAAAAAAAAAAAAAAAGCTACATGTTACCAAGAAGTTTACACTTTCTTCCACCCCAAAAAAGTGATCGTAACCATAAAGTTGCCGAATCATCATCATCATCGGAAAAAAAAAAGAGCAAGCCAAAGGAGGATAAAGAGGCATAGTAGAATAAATCACGGGCTATATAAGCAGATTTATGCATTAGTGGAGTTTAGTTAGATTTCCTTGCATGTTATTAGAGAAAGAGCATATTCATATTTATGTAGGAAAGGAGTTGATCTAAAATAAGCTAAAGATGAAAGATGTCTCTTGAAAATCCTAAATCTTTGTTTATAATCATATTTAAGGTAGATTGCTTTATGAAAAAGGTACAAAGTTTTCTTCAAGATGAGAGGAACTGATGCTTAAAACGACTCAATACATCCACTTCCACTTCATATTGATGCTTTTTTTTTTCTTTCTTGTTGCCAATGTTCCTTGTTCATTTGCATATATGTTGCCTATTTGTTCATGTATATTCATGTTGTCTGTTTCAATTCTTTCTTTCATGCAAATTTTGCTTCATGTCACGTTACCTACTTTTTCATGCATATAATCAATTTTCCTTCCATGTTTCTTATGTTGCCTATAAAAGAATTTGATGCCTGGAACATTTTGTTTTTCCCAGATGCTAGAGTGGCGCTTCCAGAGGAATCGCAGGTTTAGTGGGGGCGAATGTCGGCGAGATTTTCTCTCCTCTCTCACTTGTGAAGGCCTACAAAAAACATATTTGGTGAAGGTAGCCGGAATTCCCCGAGAAGTCCAGGATGCATCAAGGATGTCAAAGGAAGCTCACATACAAAGTTTCAAAGAAATCAAGAAAGTCCATGGTAGCGGTCAAAGTTGGTCAAAGCTGGTCAAAGTTGGGAAATTAGGGCAAAAATTTCATTGTCACCAAATTAGATGAAAATCCATATACTTGTAAAGATTGTCAAAAGCAGTCTATAGCCCAAATTTCAGCAGAAAATGGATTTGGTAGCACATTGATATGCTATGTTCATTTTGTAAAAATGTAATTTTTCTAGTTTGACCCTACAAATTCTTGTATAGAAATTTATGTTAGCCATATGGTTTGGCATGTATAAAGACCATATGTGGCTACATATTTGTATAAAGTTTCAAGGCTATCCGAGCTTCCTAGACACCTTAATGCCACCTTGCAAGCTTCCAAATGTAGTCAAACTTGTACAAGTTAGATTCAGATGGGAGTTTTTTCTGCATATTCCTGAAGGAGATCTTTGGAAACATAGTCCTACAATGTTTCATCTTCATCAAAGACTTTTTGGAGGGTCAAAGAGCACAAAGTCCAGTTTTCAAGGTCACCGCAGTTTTCTAGAATAAGAAAATTGAAGGCTTGAATGTCTGCCACATGTCAAAATATGATTGAACCATGTTGTACGGTCAAGATGAGCTCATATTCAAGGGTGGAGATGCACTAAAGCATAAAGGAAGGAGGATCCACGAATTTTTTCTATAAAAGAAGACCTTTTTTACAATCAAAGATCAATAATTCAACATTTCTCCAAAAATAGTGGCTTATCTTATCCGAATTGATGTCAGCACTGATCTGACGGTCCAGATTATCCCCAGATCCAATGGTGGAGAATGAGGGCGCCTAAATTTCACTCCTTTACACTAGATTTGATAGAAAGAACAATTCCAAGCCATTGATTTGATTAATCAAATGGTTGTAATCGAAAGTAGTGATCCTAGAGTTGAGAGTTGATTTCTCTAGATCCAAGGGCCCAAATTCATTCAAAAAACTATATAAACCCCCCTCCAAACTCCTAGAGCATCATTGTTAGGCATCCATAGGGCTCATGCTAGCTTACGGTTTCCTTGAGACGATCACCCTCGGTTGAGCGAGTGAGGATCCAAGGTGAGCTAGTATGAGTATAGAACCTAGTTTCAAATTTAAGTTAGAATTCCAATCTAGGATAGGCTCTTGAAACCAGCATCTCTATCTTGACTCCCCCTCGGTGGAGCGTGTGAGTGAGTTAGAGCTGATTTTAATGAGTCTTAGACTTCTTTAGTTAGACGTTACGAGCCTAGACAGACATAGGGTCACTGGAGTGGAACTCACCTTCTTATGTGTGACATTCGGTTGAACTGTCATGGTTTGAGGGTCGGAACCACCTTTGATCAGTAGACTGCTTAGCATGACGTACCACGACGATATTTTACATGTAACTTAATTCAAATTCTTTTAATTCATGTCACTTGTCACTTGTCTCTTGTCTCCTCTCTCAGTCTCTTAAGTTTTTTACATGTCTTCTATTTCTTCTATGTGTGAGAAGGCTCCGCAGTATTGCGTTGAACCAGTAAGGATGTTTCTTTGAGCTTGTGAGTAATCTCTATCATCATAATTCACTTGCATGCATATAATCCATACATACCCATACATATTGATTAGTTTCTGAAAGTGTATAAGAAGCTCCAATATTAAGAGACCATTCTTCCTTTCGAAACTGGTTTATGTGTAAAAATTCCATCTATTCACGTCATGCATACATATCATCCAAAGAAGACTATGCATATGGATTAGAATTAGGAAGTGTTTAAGAAGCTCCTTCAATGGACCATTCTTCCTTCCAAATTTCATTCGTATGTATGGTTCTCTTTCATTCTTATCATTCATGTTCAGAAATCTAACTTGCACTCCTACATTCCCATTCCCATAAACATTTCAACATCTCTCTCTTCTCCATACTCAAAATTAATTTCACTTTCATGTCCTTAAACCTTCCAACATTCATTAGCTTCATACACCCTGTGTGTGCCACAACCGGACCCGATCCACCCGGATTGCGATCACCTCCACAGCGGTGGCTCTTCGTTTTGGACAATCTTCATCAAAGTGGCCCTCTCCGCTACAGTACCTACATAGTGGGGTATAATCAATTGGTTTCTTTTCATTTGGACATCTAGATTGAGTATGGCCAAAGCCATGGCATCTCCAGCACTGGATTGGACCATCTCTTCTTTGATCACGTGCGGCTCCTCTTGGATAGTCTCCTCCTTGACCCTGAGCACCATATCCATAAGTCGGTCTGTTTTCCCAACGAGATGTAGGTGGGACACTTTGAGCGGGCAATCCCGTGTAAGGTCTTTCTCTTGTATCTCCCGATTTCATGGTCCTCTCTTCATAGGCTCTCTTGTTGTAACATCGGTCCTCCGTGTGATTTGTTCTTCCACAAAAAGTGCAACACATCCTAGGTGGTGATCTATCTGTGAATACTCTTGAGACTGTAGGGCATTCTGAAGCCAAATGGCCGTAACCATGGCACTTTCCACACCATGTATTTGATCTAAACACTTGATTCGGGTTTGTAGTTACCTCTGGTTTTACTGTGTATGTTTCTTGGGTCATTGTGGCAGCTTTATAGCTTGCGTGACCAACTCCAATATTCGTTCTTCAGTTAGCGCAGGCTTTACCTCGCCTGGCGTGCTAGTGGCAGCTACAAAAGCTGGGGTCGTCAATGCGGGACTTCCTTGGCCCGGATCTCTCATTGGTATGTTTCCTGGGCCTCCCATTGGCTCGTATAAGAGCTCCATCTTTCTTTGTTGGCATAATTGTACTTCCTCCCAAAGCCTTGCTTGTTCCTTAGCATCCATTAAAGTTGGAGGTCTTGTCAAGCTGATATGCTGCTGTGCCGTAGGATCTCTCAATCCCGAAATGAACCTTCGTTTCAATGTCTCATCGTTCGGGGCATTTGCGCCCATCTTTCTTACCAAGGTTTCCATTCTCTGAATGTAGTTATCGATGCTCTCATTGACTCCTTGTCGCAAATAATCCATTTGTTGGGCCAATCTATCTTGGAAGCCTTGTCGTCGAAACTTTGCCAAGAAGGCTTCCTTGAGCATCTGATAAGTTCCACGCTCTTGTGGTGTCAAATTCCCATACCAATTGGCTGCCTCATCACGGAGAATAGCCAGAAAAATTCTCAACCTTTGACCCTGGTCAACTACCTCATTGGCCTCACAAGTAACCTCAAACAGTTGGATAAAACTATCTGGATCTTCGTCCCAAGCACCTGAAAACTTGGTGAAGTCCCCCAAGTGAACCGAAATCCACTGAGCCATTTCGAATAGAGGTGTGATGTCGATATCACTTCGATCCCAGAAATTTAGCACACGCGGCCTCAGGATCCCTCCTTCAAACTTTCGCACTTGATTCGCGACTCTCCTACGGGAGTACACGTTTTTGGCAGATTTTTTCGAGCTAGTCGAGGTTGACTCACCTTGCGATTCCCACCTCTTCCTTTCTCTTTCAAGGGCTCTTCTCTGAGCGCGTTCCTCTCTTTGCGTTTGTGTTGCTCCTGAGGATGAGCTCCCCTCGCTCATGTATTAGATCTGGAGTCCGCAAGCTCGGCCAACATGTGGCGCTAGGCGAACCTATGGCACTCTCTTATAGAGACGTGCCAAGCTATTTCCCGACAGACGCACCAAAATGTTTAGTTCTAATGCCCAAGGAGAAAGTGATTATACGAGACTTTATTTTGCTCAAACCCCTCGCAATCGGTCCACTTGGATTACCTAGAACCCACAATTATCTCGCAATGGATTCTTCCTATGTCTATGCACTAGCTCATATGTTCCCGGCAAACACACCAAAATGTTTAGTTCTAATGCCCAAGGAAAAAGTGATTATACAAGACTTTATTTTGCTCAAACCCCTCGCAATCGGTCCACTTGGATTACCTAGAACCCACAATTATCTCGCAATGGATTCTTCCTATGTCTATGCACTAGCTCATATGTTCCCGGCAAACGCACCAAAATGTTTAGTTCTAATGCCCAAGGAAAAAGTGATTATACGAGACTTTATTTTGATCAAACCCCTCGCAATCGGTCCACTTGGATTACCTAGAACCCACAATTATCTCGCAATGGATTCTTCCTATGTCTATGCACTAGCTCATATGTTCCCGGCAAACACACCAAAATGTTTAGTTCTAATGCCCAAGGGAAAGTGTCTTACATACGCCTATGGGTTGCCTAATTTAGTTCTAATGCCCAAGGGAAAAAGTGATTATACGAGACTTTATTTTGCTCAAACCCCTCGCAATCGGTCCACTTGGATTACCTAGAACCCACAATTATCTCGCAATGGATTCTTCCTATGTCTATGCACTAGCTCATATGTTCCCGGCAAACACACCAAAATGTTTAGTTCTAATGCCCAAGGGAAAGTGTCTTACATACGCCTATGGGTTGCCTAATTTACTGGCACTCGGTCACTTTTTCTTACTCCAAGTCCACTAATTCCCCTCGAATGTACTCGTGGAAGAGGGGGGAAGGAAACACTTATATGCACGTGAGTAGGGACCCAAACTTGTGAATTAATTTTTGAGATTTCTCTTCTTGCTTCCTCGTGTTCTCCTTTTGTTCTCGCCCTCCTTTTCCTTTACTTTTTCTCACTCTCGCTTCCTTTTTCACCCGCTTCTCATCACCCTTACACACGCATTCTCACCCACTGTTAGCTCACAAAATGGTTGGTTTTATGCACTAATGTGGTTCTATTTGGCCAAGAAAATATGTTTGATTACAGGTACTTGAAGAGTGATCAAATGTTTGAAGGGAGGTATTTGCAACTACATGACGCCATCATGAGCAGAATGGATCGGGAACTTGGTACTACTGTTGGAAATGCATTGATAGACATGACATGCAGCAGCTTCTGTTTTGGATTCAGCTAAGAGCAAGCAGTTGCATACACATGTGATTGTTGTAGATGGTAGAGTGGATGTTGTTGTGGGGGGCTCACTTATAAACATGTATCATACATGTGGGGATTCAAAGATCATCTGCTGGGGTGCTTTTGTGTGCTTTTCTGGAAAGGCGTTCGAACGCCTTTCCATGCCACAGTTAGAGATACAAGAGCATCTCTAACCATATTGTTTAGTGAAGACAACTTGCAAGAGGTCTCATGATTCGTCTGACCATGGACTATCTTTTGTCTATCATCTACGTAGTTGGTGCATGCCTATGCTATTGCGCTAATGCGAGAGACATTGTAAATTCCGATCGACATCTTTCTTCCACAATGTGTTTCCCTTCTCTGTTTGCATTCGGTGATTCCAAGACGGACCCTGGGAATAAACAAGCATACTTCCCGTACGAGAGCCGCTCTGAGCGCCTTCCTTATGGTAGTACCTTTTTCGGCCATCCCTCAGATCGGTTCTGTGATGGTCGCTTGACGATCGATTTCCAGGCTCAAGCCTATGGGTTGACTCTGCTAAGCCCGTATGCGAGAGGACTAGGGTCCGATTACCAGCACGGGGCCAACTTGGCTGTATTTGGGTCTGGCTGTATCCCGGGTGTTGCAGATTCTGCATTTCATCTTACTCGTCAGCTGAATCAGTTTAAGAAATTCAGGGCCTCATATGAAGATAAATTTGTCAGAGATAAGTCATATATTTCTCCGAATGAATATTTCGGAATTGGCTTATATGTGATCTCTACTGGAGAGAACGACTATAGAAATGCAATCCTTAATATGGGCCTCACCTCAAAGGAGATAAAATCAGAGATGGCTCCTAAAGTTGTGAACATAACATATTCCACAGTCAAGGCCTTGTACAATGAAGGGGCAACCCAAAACAAAAAAAAAAAAAGGGGGGGTTGTCTTTTCCCCCTTGTTCTGACTGAAGAAACAGAAAAGGGGAGGAAGTTTTTTCTGTCAAGACTCTCTCTCCCTCCATTCTTCTTCGCCTCTTCTCATCTGCAGCGGCTGTTTTTTTTGGCTCTAGATGATTGGGGGCTGAGGCATATATATCGAGGGGAGCGTAAGCGGATTTTTTCTTCGTTTTTGGGGGACAACAAGCTTGGAGGCAGACATCGAGGTGCATTGGAAGGAGGTGCATTGGAAGGGGGTGCTCTAGATGGAAGAAGGAAAATGAAATACCCGCCAGGGGGAAGCTCTGAGGAGGGGCAGGGCACACAATGAGCCTTCTGGAGTTCACGCAGGAGAACTTGCTTGGCTGAAAGACACAACAGGGAAATCGAGGGAAGGCGATCAGAAGGGGGTATCTGAGAGACTGTCTACAGAAGTCAAGGGCATGCAGGGAAAAAGCATTTGTTGTAGGCTATTTTCTCATTCTCAGCGGGTGTCGAAGGGAAGGGCATGCGTGAGCATCATCAGAACAGAGGGAGTTGCAACAATTGGGGGGTTAACGTGGAGTAACATCCGGGGAGGGCAGAGGAGACAATTCTAGTCGTGCATATACTCATGGGGGCTATTGGAGTTCTCATCTAATCCTCAAGTCTTCATTGGTCCCAACACCATATCCGAGGTACGCAGTGTTACGGTTTTCCATTTGACCCTTCCTTCTATCCATGTCATTTAGGCATTATTCAGTGGTTGGCTTCACCCTTCCTGTATTCGGCGTTTATGATCGAACCCCCTGCAACCTTGGTCGATGAGGCCCATGGCCGGCACTACCTGTATGCACATCGAGGGTCTCCCCATTGTGCAAGCAGTGTCTGCAGAAGTTAGGGTGAACACTTAACCTGCATTAACCAAGGAAGAGATGGTTGTTATTTCGACTCCATGTTGAGCTTGATGGGGGTTCACCCAGTGGTAATATCTTTTTGTTGGACTCAAAGATATTGTTGTTATGCTCCAGTTTGGCCATTCGCTGTCCCTGATCCTAGCTTCTGTATGCATGGCATAGTTCATAATTTTGTGTTGGTTGCGGTAACAAGTTAAGCCACGGACCCTGCGTCCATTTTCGATAGTAGTCTCAGATGTATACCCCTCGTGGTGTCATTTGCAAATCTTGACTCGTTCTCAGTGAATCTATTAGTTAACGTGAACAGTAATGCGCCATATTCGAAGAAATTACACTACCAATGCCAACGCAATGATACCAGTATTGTATTAAAATGAGAGACATGGCTGAAAGTGGGTGTGTTGTTCTTATGTATTAACGGTATGTGATCTTGGTTTTCATATGCATGATGCTGGTAGTTCTGAAGGTGATACATTAGGCCCTGCCCCCATCCATTTCCCCCACAAATGTTTTAGTTCTGAGTTGTTGGCACAACGATGAATTCACTTGGGAATGCGAATTTTAAATGAGTCACCTGTCCGGAGGTGTAAGTATTAGCAATTGAATCGAGGCTGCAAGAATGATAGAACTGTGAAGCATCACTACGTAGGATTAAGAGTGAAACTCCCATATACTGGAAGAGGTAATACGTAACTGTTCTATGACCATAGGATATGTTGTAAATGAGCATTAGCCTCCCCGAGTCATTATAACGGTGCACTTGAAGACTTCTGTCTATTTTCAAAGGTATGCTGGAATGTAAAGGATGAACCAAGTTCGCGGTCATGGAGATACCTTACAAGGTTTAATCGTCCGTCATATTAGAGTGCACTACAAATTTGGATTTGGTGGGATGTTAGGTTTGAAATTGATATAATGACAGTTGTACTTTTAATGGCAACTAAAAACAAAAGAAAGGATATGTATGTGTGTGGGTATGTGCAAGGATACAAGTGTGAGTGAATGTGTGGGAGGCAAGCCCAAAGGAGTGTGTGAGGGAAAGAAAGAAAATGGGAAAGAGTGGGTGTGAGTGAGGGAGCATGGGTGTGAATAGGAAGAGGGCAAGTGAATGAGGAGTGATGGAAAAGGGGGCCGATAGGGGCACGAGTGTAGGTAGGTACAAACAAGGGCATATGAGTGCATGTGCATATGAGTACAAGTGCGCATAAGAGTGAAAGAGAGAGGGGAAGGGGAGCCGAAGTGGAGGGGTGCGCTTGAGCATCTATGTGAGGGTGTGTGCACGTGCAAGATCAAGAAGGGTAGTGTGGGGGATGTATGGGTGCGAGATGATATGTGCATGTGAGTGGGTGAATAGAAAAGAGAAGGGTGAGGAAAAGAGGGTTAAAGAAGGCTAGTGAAAGAGAGGGCAAGAAAAGGGGGGGGGCAGGTGACAAAGTGAAATCAAGAAGTGCGAGTGAAGAAAGGGAGACTTCAAAAAGTGACCAATGGATTTGGATAGCCAATTGCACATGTGTTTTCCTGCCTCCTCCATAGGTACCTATGAGTGAAATTATGGATTTAGGGCGATAAAAGCTAACCTAGTCTAAGTAAGTTTGGAGGAAAAATATCATTGTGCGTAGGCGTTTTCCCTTGGACTAAGAGTGAAACATTTTGGTGCGTTTGCCGGGAAGCATATGAACTAGTACATATACAAAGGAAGAATTCCTCGAGGGATAATTATGGGCTCCAGGTAATCCAATTGGACCGATTGCGAGGGGTTTGAGCAAAATAAAGGCTTTCACAATCATCTTTTCCTTGGACTTAGAAAGTAAGCATTTTGGTGCGTTTGCCGGGAAAAGCTTGGCACGTCTCTATAAGAGAGTGCCATAGGTTCGCCTAGCGCTACATGTTGGCCGAGCTTGCGGACCCCAAGATCTAGTACATGAGCGAGGCGAGCTCATCCTCAGGAGCAACAAAAACGCAAAGAGAGGAACGCGCTCAGAGAAGGGCCCTTGAAAGAGAAAGGAGAAAGTGGGAACCGCCAGGTGAGTGGACCTCGATTGGCTCGAAGAAATCAGCCAAAAACGTGTACTCCCGTAGGAGAGTCGCGAATCAAGTGCGGAAGTTTGAAGGAGGGATCCTGAGGCCACGCGTGCTAAATTTTTGGGATCGAAGTGATATTGACATCACACCTCTGTTCGAAATGGCTCAGCGGATTTCAGTTCACTTGGGGGACTTCACCAAGTTCTCAGGTACTTGGGACGAAGATCCAGATAGTTTTATCCAGCTATTTGAGGTTACCTGTGAGGCCAATGATGTAGTTGACTAGGATCAAAGGTTGAGAATTTTTCCAGCTATTCTCCGTGATGAGGCAGCCAATTGGTATGGGAATCTGACACCACAAGAGCGTGGAACTTATCAAATGCTCAAGGAAGCCTTCTTGGCAAAGTTTCGACGACAAGGCTTCCAAGATAGATTGGCTCAACAGATGGATTACTTGCGACAAGGAGTCAATGAGAGCATCGATAACTACATTCAGAGAATGGAAACGTTGGTAAGAAAGATGGGCGCGAATGCCCCGAACGATGAGACATTGAAACGAAGATTCATTTCGGGATTGAGAGATCCTACGGCACAGCAGCATATCAGCCTGACAAGACCTGCAACTTTAATGGATGCTAAGGAACAAGCAAGGCTTTGGGAGGAAGTACAATTATGCCAACGAAGGAAGATGGAGCTCTTATACGAGCCAATGGGAGGCCCAGGTAACATACCAATGAAAGATCCGTGCCAAGGAAGTCCCGCATTGACGACCCCAGCTTTTGTAGCTGCCACTAGTACGCCAGGCGAGGTAAAGCCTGCGCTAACTGAAGAACGAATATTGGAGTTGGTCACACAAGCTATAAAAGCTGCCACAATGACCCAGGAAACATACACAGTAAAACCCGAGGTAACTACAAACCAGACTCAAGTGTTTAGATCAAATACATGGTGTGGAAAGTGCCATGGTTACGGCCATTTGGCCTCATAATTCCCTACAGTCTCGAGAGTATTCACAGATAGATCACCACCTAGAATGCGTTGCACTTTTTGCGGAAGAACAAATCACACAGAGGACCGATGTTACAACAAGAGAGCCTATGAAGAGAGGACCATGAAATCAGGAGATACAAGAGAAAGACCTTACACAGGATTGCCCGCTCAAAGTGTCCCACCTACATCTCGTTGGGAAAACAGACCTACTTATGGATATGGTGCTCAGGGTCAAGGAGGAGACTATCCGAGAGGAGCCGTGCGTGATCAAAGAAGAGACGGTCCAATCCAGTGTTGGAGGTGCCATGGCTTTGGCCATACTCAATCTAGATGTCCAAACGAAAAGAAGCCAATTGATTATACCCCACTATGTAGGTACTGTAGTGGAGAGGGCCACTTTGATGAAGATTGTCCAAAACGAAGAGCCCCTGTAGGCAAGGAAAAAGGACCAGTAGGGTCCTCGAATTATGTTGACACTCAGATGCATTCCACAACGAGAGCTCAAGGGCAAGTTCCTACGATCGGAGTAGTGTTCAAGACACCGAACCCTCAAGAAGGCTCTAGCTTGTCAATGCACTTTGTGGATGCTTACGAGGCCAAGAAACCACATAAAGAGCCAACTGTGGCAATAGTCACAAGGACTCAAGAGTATTCAAAGAAGCATCCGGAAGGCGAACACGAAAAAGCTAGCCAGAAGAAGATAACCGAACAGGGAGAGGTAGAGAACCAAGTTGGAGGATTTGATGAGCAGCAAGAGTTTGAGGATGGGGAAAAGATTGAGATCCTTCCACCAGTGACCAAGGAGTTTGTGCCAGGCATAGCACCATTCCCTGAAAGATTAAGGGCTCCAAAATGTAGGAAGTTTAAAGACAAAGTTTGGAAGAAGTGGACATCGTAAAGCTGCTCGCTGACACAGAAGTCACGTTGGACATTAGCACATTGCTGAAGTGTTCACCTGCTTATAGGAAACAATTTTACAACGAATATATTAAGAAGCCGAGGAAAGCTCGAGATAAAAAGAGACAAGATAAAGATGTCCAAGGGATCATTCAAAGTATTACGACGCAAATTGATTCGAACGCTCCAGCTGTGACAGTCGAGATTAAAGGATATGCAGTCCCTGGTGCTCAGTTAGATAGTGGAGCCGCAGTCAACCTTATGACTGAGTTCATGATGAAAGCTTTGGGCCTCAACCACATGGAAGAAACGCCGATGTCCTTAAGAATGGTAGATCAAACACAAGTGAAGCCTGCGGGTCTTTTGAAGAATGTAAGCACAGTTGTGGGCGGTTTAGAGTTTAAAGTTGATTATCTGATAGTAAGACCAAGGACCTCAGAGGCTACCTTCTCGATCTTACTTGGACGGCCATGGCTGGTGCAAGCCGAATGTGTGCACGATTGGCGCACAGGATTTATCACAATTGGACCGAAGGCTGATCGAATACAACTTCAAGTGTCTCCAAACTTGACCGGCAAGAAATCGGCAACGGCTGAGGATAGAGAGCAGAAAGCAAAGGAAAGATTCAGACAAGAAATGGCACAGGTAAGATTTGCCCTGCGCACGGAGACTTCCAAGGACCTTCCACAAGATGGATTCAATCTACAATTGGCCAACCTCCAACATGCGAAAGTGAGCGAGTACAAAGATCCTCTATGTTTCAAAGATGATTCAGATTAGGAGTTGCTGGGATGGTTGACACATACAAGTGAATTTGAGTGCTACATGTTGAGTATAGACGCAAAGGAAAATAAAGCTACTCAATCCCTGGACAAGGGAACTTCAAAAGAAGAATTGAAACTAGAGTTAGCTCCGACAATGGAAGTGCAACAGTTGAGAGAAAGGGTTAGAATGCTAGAAGAAGAGCTTCTAAGAAGAAGTCGACAATCAGACAGAGAAGCGGAAAGTAAAACTAAAGTGCGGGATGCCATTGCAAAAGCTGAACTTAAGAAATTGGGTGCGGTTGAAAAAGAACAAAACAATGATTTACTGGCCAACCATGCACGCGTGATCGGAGATCACATTCCAATCACAACATCATCAAGGAATAAGGAATATTCGCCAGAAACTCAGGTGGAAAAATGGGAAGTTTTTCCAGAAAAGTTCTTGAGCGTAGGGTCAGAGCTACCAGATGGAGTACGAGATTGTATTAAGTTGGCACTCAAAAATTTCAGCAAGGCCTTTGCATGGTCATACAGTGATCTGAGAGGAATTGATCCCCGAATCTGCCAACATTATATAGATTTGGAAGAAGGCACCCGACCAATATGTCAACGACTTAGGCGGACAAATCCAGTCTATTCGGAATCGATCAAACTGGAATTGACTAAGTTATTGGAGGCAGGATTTATATATCCCATCGCATCCAGCGAGTGGGTATCACCAATTGTAGTTGTTCCGAAGAAAAATAAGAAAATCCGTATTTGCATAGATTATCGAAAGTTGAATGAGCGCACAAAGAAGGATCACTTCCCCTTGCCATTCACTGATCAAATCTTGGACAGAGTGGCTGGCCATAAATTGTACTCATTTTTGGATGGTTTCAGTGGGTACAACCAGATCCAAATCCATGAAGAAGATCAATCAAAAACTACTTTCACCACAGAATGGGGTACGTACGCATATCGTGTGATGCCATTTGGATTATGCAATGCACCGGCCACATTCCAGAGGGCAATGATAGCTGCATATCAAGACTACTTGCAGGATTGGATGGAGATATTCCTCGATGATTTTGCAATCAGGGGCAATGATGAAAACATGATGGAGAGGATCGAAGCTATTTTAAGAAGAAGCATTGAAAAAGGCATGGCATTGAATCCTGAAAAGTGTACATTTGGAGTAAGAAGAGGATTGCTTTTGGGACATGTTATTTCCGAAAAAGGGATCGCGGTTGACGAGGATAAAGTAGAAAAAATTGGACAACTTCCACCTCCTCAAAACTTGCGGCAACTCAGAGGATTCTTGGGGCATGCTAATTATTATCGACAATTTATATTAAGCATCAATAGCGGCACCACTGACGAATCTTTTGAGGAAAGACCAACAATACCAATGGACTGAAGAGTGTCAAGTTGCATTCGACTCGATCAAGGAGAGATTGATAAATGCACCAATCTTGGTAGCACCCGACTGGACGAAAGAATTCCATGTGCATACCGACGTTTCTCACACTGCGGTTGGAGCAGTGCTATGCCAAGCCGATGAAAAGAAGTTGGACCACCCTATTTATTACGCAAGTCGCAATTTGAATAACACTGAGAGGAACTATACGACTACAGAAAAGGAATGCCTCTCAATGATCTTTGCAGTAAACAAATATCGGCATTACTTGATGGGAAAGCATTTCACGTTTTATGTGGATCATGAAGCCCTTAAGTATATCATTAATAAACCCGAGCTATCAGGGCGATTGATGAGGTGGATGCTACTCCTCCAAGAATTTCAGTTCACAGTGGTAACAAGACCAGGCAAAGCACATATATTGGCTGACCATTTATCTCAAATTGTTAATGAGGAGACAATCTCTGGTGTGCCCGATGATGCTCCTGATGGGCATCTATTCCAGGTTGATGCTAAAGTACCTTGGTATGCCGACTTGGTGAATTTCTTGTGCACCACTAAATACCCGCCAGGAGCAAGCAAGAGAGAGAAACAGAAATTGTTAGCATTGGCGAAGCACCATAGCATCATTGGGGGGCAGCTCTATCGATATTTTGTACATGAAAGCATTTATCGGAGGTGTCTCGAGGAAGAAGAAGCAGCCCTAGTTTTGAGGGCATTGCATGACGAACCCTGCAGTGGGCACTTTGCTGGTGAATTGACGGCAAGGAAGATTTTATTGGCTGGGTATTGGTGGCCAACGTTGTTCAAAGACTCGCACACATACTGTAAGAAATGCGACAAATGCCAAAGGATGGGCAAACCAACATTAGCGCATGCAGCACCTCTCACGCCGGTGCTCGTTCTTAAGCCCTTTGAGAAGTGGGGAATTGATTTTGTGGGGCCTATTGATCCTCCCTCACGAAGAAGATCCAATAGGTATATCTTGGTCTGTACTGACTATGTTACCAAGTGGGTAGAGGCTAAAGCTCTGAAGACTGACCGAGCTGTTGATGTAGCTAAATTTTTGTATGAACAAATTATCACTCGATTCGGATGCCCGTTGGAGATAGTGAGTGATAGAGGAACATATTTTGTCAACGAATTGATCGAGGAGTTAATGGAATTATATAAGATCAAACATAGAAAAAGCACTCCATATTACCCGAGGGCGAATGGACAAGTGGAGGTCACCAACAAGGTGCTGGAACAGATTTTGACAAAGACAGTAGCTGTGCATAGGCGAGACTGGGATGAAAGGCTTTTGGAAGCTTTATGGGCGTATAGAACATCCTATCGAGTGACGACTAAGAGCACTCCGTTCTCCCTAGTATATGGCGAGGAAGCCATCTTTCCCATCGAAAAAGAAGTTCCAACATTAAGAGTGGCCATCGAGGCTAGGCTGGGAGAGGAAGAGTCATTAAAGGAGAGGTACGTACAACTGGTCAAGCTAGAAGAAAAGAGACTCATTGCACAGCAAAGTCTGGAAGCTATTCAGAAGAGACGTAAAGAGAGGCATGACAAGAATCTCAAGACCTATGTGATTCAAGAAGGGGATTTGGTGCTAGTCTATGATAGTAAATATTATAAATTCCCGGGGAAGTTGCAGACAAGATGGGCAGGACCGTTTAAGGTGGTGGAACTCAACTCCAATGGTTCCATGCAAATTCAAGATTTAAGAGAAGAATGTGCTCCCGTGAAGGTTAACGCGCTTCGAGTTAAACCATATTTCAAGTAACATTAGGACGGGAGAAGTCAAACGAGATCCAAGCGGAGGGACGTAGTAGACTCCTTGTATATAGATGTATAGTTATATATATATATATATATATATATATATATATATATATATATATATATATATATATATATATATATATATATATATATATATATATATATATATATATATATATATATATATATATATATATATATATATATATGCGCAAATGTTAGTTATGATTTTTGTTGCCATAAATATTATCCTGTGCTAGCTCAAGAATTTTGGACTTCTAATATTTTTTGTGTTATGAAGAGACTATTAGGAGCTAAGTAACAAAATGGCAGATCAAATAACGCAACTCTACTTGTATGAGCTAAGGATATGTTTCTCGGACCAAACATTCGCCCGCATGGACATAGATGTCGACGACCTTGAGACGGAATATGATGTAGAGGAAGCGCATTGGCTGGTATGTTTTATAAACCAGGGTTTAGGGGTTGCATTTTACATTGAGTGTTTTGAGGAATACCTGGCTCGACATGTAGGATGGGCGGGAGATCGATATTACTATTTCGATCCTTCTAGGGAAATGCCTAACGAAGAAAACGATATCACGTGGGCTTGGGCAGATGTGCTAACGATAGGAAGTGATGACGGAGCTCCTGAAGTTGAGCCTGACTCGCCCTAGGGAAGTTGTCGGGATGCGAGTACGATGTGAGGCTACATGAGACATCCTAGAGACTCACATTCTAGGACACCTAAGGATAGGTATACGAGGGACTAAGGCATAGCCGGCTGTAGTTACCTAGTGAAAAGTCAACTCGATGAATACATATGTAGTGTCTGTAATTGAGAGAATGGAGTGAAGAGGTGGTTGATCGGTCAAAGGCTAGAGTGTATATGTTGGCATGCATGTGTGGGGAAAGTGGGAAAATTCCTTTCTTCCTCTCCCTAATTCTCAGGACTTGGATAAATTAATTCACTATGAAAAAAAAAAAAAAAAAAATTGTGTTGCTGTGATCGTACCAATGCGCTATGGTGGGCTAGTAGGTGGGTGGATTTATCCTAGCCAGATGGTTAGGACCACGAGCCGCAGCTAGTTTCGCCATAGGCTTGGGATGTACATGTTTGTGTCTTAGCTACGCGCCATAACGGGTTGGTAGGTAGGTGGAGCCATCGTGGCTGGGTAGTCACGACCACGAGCCGTATCCAGCTTCGTTATGGGCTAGCTGATATATGTTATGTGTTGTCATTGTGTGTTTGTGTGTTGTGCGTTGCATTGCATTGGTAGATGGGTGGAATCAACCTGATCGGGTGGTCAGGTCCACGAATCGCATTCAATGTCAATACAGGCCAACGTGTGATTAAAATAAAATTTACCTATGAAATTATTCCCCACTCCTGAGGGGGAGAGAGAGAGAGGAGAGGGCGAGGATCGCCTGAAAGGAAACGTTATTTGCTTGTGTGATTGGTATATGGCAGCTTGCGACAGATCAGCTCACTTTGAATCAACATTCTTGAAGGCACGGATATTCTATATGTACTTATGGATGAGGCTCTAGCGAGGTAATGCAACGGGGTTGCTTTATAACTTGTGTGCTTTATCAGAAGGTTTTCCAGTATGTGGGACACTCTCAGGTTTTTATGTAGGTCTTGACCTGTACTCGAGTCTCGATTACTTCTGTAGGACGACGATGAGGATTCTTCGGGAACGTCTAGTCATGGAATAATTGTACATAGCGAATGGTAGGTGCAATAATGGGGTATGCATTTTGGGTATGTTGCATCTCCTGTTGAATTCATTTCAGTTGTTGTTGTTCATTTCGGTATTTCCATTTCTGTTTTTTCACAATGAAAGTTGAATATGTAAAACATGGAAAGGTATGCATGTGTTATTTTAGTTGAGGCTATGTTCATAATGGAATGCATGAGGAATTTGATGTATGTTGGAATGGGAGTTGAATATATGTGCATGTCCTTGGATCATTTGGAAGTGACTGATTTCTATGTATTCATGAATGATTTTTTTTAGCACTAATAGCTTCAATGAGTGCAGGTCCACTTGGAATGATGGCTCGATGGAAAGGTATGCGAACCAATTGTAAATTAACATGTTCATGGTTGTTTGGATTTTATTGCAGCAAGAATGGCTTGTCGAGGACGACTTCGCAAATAAGAAGAGGGGAGTATGTTAGCTCACAAAATGGTTGGTTTTATGCACTAATGTGGTTCTATTTGGCTAGGAAAATATGTTTGATTACAGGTACTTGAAGAGTGATCAAATGTTTGAAGGGAGGTATTTGCAACTACATGACGCCATCATGAGCAGAATGGATCAGGAACTTGGTACTACTGTTGGAAATGCATTGATAGACATGACATGCAGAAGCTTCTGTTTTGGATTCAGCTAAGAGCAAGCAGTTGCATACACATGTGATTGTTGTAGATGGTAGAGTGGATGTTGTTGTGGGGGGCTCACTTATAAACATGTATCATACATGTGGGGATTCAAAGATCATCTGCTGGGGTGCTTTTGTGTGCTTTTCTGGAAAGGCGTTCGAACGCCTTTCCATGCCACAGTCAGAGATACAAGACCATCTCTGCCCATATTGTTTAGTGAAGACAACTTGCAAGAGGTCTCATGATTCGTCTGACCATGGACTATCTTTTGTCTATCATCTACGTAGTTGGTGCATGCCTATGCTATTGCGCTAATGCGAGAGACATTGTAAATTCCAATCGACATCTTTCTTCCACAATGTGTTTCCCTTCTCTGTTTGCGTTCGGTGATTCCAAGACGGACCCAGGGAATAAACAAGCATACTTCCCGTACGAGAGCCGCTCTGAGTGCCTTCCTTATGGTAGTACCTTTTTCGGCCATCCCTCAGATCGGTTCTGTGATGGTCGCTTGACGATCGATTTCCAGGCTCAAGCCTATGGGTTGACTCTGCTAAGCCCGTATGCAAGAGGACTAGGATCCGATTACCAGCACGGGGCCAACTTGGCTGTATCTGGGTCTGGCTGTATCTCAGGTGTTGCAGATTCTGCATTTCATCTTACTCGTCAGCTGAATCAGTTTAAGAAATTCAGGGCCTCATATGAAGATAAATTTGTCAGAGATAAGTCATATATTTCTCCCAATGAATATTTCGGAATTGGCTTATATGTGATCTCTACTGGAGAGAACGACTATAGAAATGCAATCCTTAATATGGGCCTCACCTCAAAGGAGATAAAATCAGAGATGGCTCCTAAAGTTGTGAACATAACATATTCCACAGTCAAGGCCTTGTACAATGAAGGGGCAACCCAAAACAAAAAAAAAAGGGGGGGGGGTTGTCTTTTCCCCCTTGTTCTGATTGAAGAAACAGAAAAGGGGAGGAAGTTTTTTCTGTCAGGACTCTCTCTCCCTCCATTCTTCTTCGCCTCTTCTCATCTGCAGCGGCTGTTTTTTTTGGCTCTAGATGATTGGGGGCTGAGGCATATATATCGAGGGGAGCGTAAGCGGATTTTTTCTTCGTTTTTGGGGGACAACAAGCTTGGAGGCAGACATCGAGGTGCATTGGAAGGAGGTGCATTGGAAGGGGGTGCTCTAGATGGAAGAAGGAAAATGAAATACCCGCCAGGGGGAAGCTCTGAGGAGGGGCACGGCACACAATGAGCCTTCTGGAGTTCACGCAGGAGAACTTGCTTGGCTGAAAGACACAACAGCGAAATCGAGGGAAGGCGATCAGAAGGGGGTATCTGAGAGACTGTCTACAGAAGTCAAGGGCATGCAGGGAAAAAGCATTTGTTGTAGGCTATTTTCTCATTCTCAGCGGGTGTCGAAGGGAAGGGCATGCGTGAGCATCATCAGAACAGAGGGAGTTGCAACAATTGGGGGGTTAACGTGGAGTAACATCCGGGGAGGGCAGAGGAGACAATTCTAGTCGTGCATATACTCATGGGGGCTATTGGAGTTCTCATCTAATCCTCAAGTCTTCATTGGTCCCAACACCATATCCGAGGTACGCAGTGTTACGGTTTTCCATTTGACCCTTCCTTCTGTCCATGTCATTTAGGCATTATTCAGTGGTTGGCTTCACCCTTCCTGTATTCGGCGTTTATGATCGAACCCCCTGCAACCTTGGTCGATGAGGCCCATGGCCGGCACTACCTGTATGCACATCGAGGGTCTCCCCATTGTGCAAGCAGTGTCTGCAGAAGTTAGGGTGAACACTTAACCTGCATTAACCAAGGAAGAGATGGTTGTTATTTCGACTCCATGTTGAGCTTGATGGGGGTTCACCCAGTGGTAATATCTTTTTGTTGGACTCAAAGATATTGTTGTTATGCTCCAGTTTGGCCATTCGCTGTCCCTGATCCTAGCTTCTGTATGCATGGCATAGTTCATAATTTTGTGTTGGTTGCGGTAACAAGTTAAGCCACGGACCCGGCGTCCATTTTCGATAGTAGTCTCAGATGTATACCCCTCGTGGTGTCATTTGCAAATCTTGACTCGTTCTCAGTGAATCTATTAGTTAACGTGAACAGTAATGCGCCATATTCGAAGAAATTACACTACCAATGCCAACGCAATGATACCAGTATTGTATTAAAATGAGAGACATGGCTGAAAGTGGGTGTGTTGTTCTTATGTATTAACGGTATGTGATCTTGGTTTTCATATGCATGATGCTGGTAGTTCTGAAGGTGATACATTAGGCCCTGCCCCCATCCATTTCCCCCACCAATGTTTTAGTTCTGAGGTGTTGGCACAACGATGAATTCACTTGGGAATGCGAATTTTAAATGAGTCACCTGTCCGGAGGTGTAAGTATTAGCAATTGAATCGAGGCTGCAAGAATGATAGAACTGTGAAGCATCACTACGTAGGATTAAGAGTGAAACTCCCATATACTGGAAGAGGTAATACGTAACTGTTCTATGACCATAGGATATGTTGTAAATGAGCATTAGCCTCCCCGAGTCATTATAACGGTGCACTTGAAGACTTCTGTCTATTTTCAAAGGTATGCTGGAATGTAAAGGATGAACCAAGTTCGCGGTCATGGAGATACCTTACAAGGTTTAATCGTCCGTCATATTAGAGTGCACTACAAATTTGGATTTGGTGGGATGTTAGGTTTGAAATTGATATAATGACAGTTGTACTTTTAATGGCAACTAAAAACAAAAGAAAGGATATGTATGTGTGTGGGTATGTGCAAGGATACAAGTGTGAGTGAATGTGTGGGAGGCAAGCCCAAAGGAGTGTGTGAGGGAAAGAAAGAAAATGGGGAAGAGTGGGTGTGAGTGAGGGAGCATGGGTGTGAATAGGAAGAGGGCAAGTGAATGAGGAGTGATGGAAAAGGGGGCCGATAGGGGCACGAGTGTAGGTAGGTACAAACAAGGGCATATGAGTGCATGTGCATATGAGTACAAGTGCGCATAAGAGTGAAAGAGAGAGGGGAAGGGGAGCCGAAGTGGAGGGGTGCGCTTGAGCATCTATGTGAGGGTGTGTGCACGTGCAAGATCAAGAAGGGTAGTGTGGGGGATGTATGGGTGCGAGATGATATGTGCATGTGAGTGGGTGAATAGAAAAGAGAAGGGTGAGGAAAAGAGGGTTAAAGAAGGCTAGTGAAAGAGAGGGCAAGAAAAGGGGGGGGGCAGGTGACAAAGTGAAATCAAGAAGTGCGAGTGAAGAAAGGGAGACTTCAAAAAGTGACCAATGGATTTGGATAGCCAATTGCACATGTGTTTTCCTGCCTCCTCCATAGGTACCTATGAGTGAAATTATGGATTTAGGGCGATAAAAGCTAACCTAGTCTAAGTAAGTTTGGAGGAAAAATATCATTGTGCGTAGGCGTTTTCCCTTGGACTAAGAGTGAAACATTTTGGTGCGTTTGCCGGGAAGCATATGAACTAGTACATATACAAAGGAAGAATTCCTCGAGGGATAATTATGGGCTCCAGGTAATCCAATTGGACCGATTGCGAGGGGTTTGAGCAAAATAAAGGCTTTCACAATCATCTTTTCCTTGGACTTAGAAAGTAAGCACCCACTTTCTTCACTCTCCTATTTACCCCTACACACACGCCTTGTCACTTGTTTGCACAAACACACTAAGTCGAACTTATCATACCATGCAATTGCACCCACATACACTCACACTCTCAGAGATCCATTGATTGTCCCCCCTCTTGATCCTAAGAGTGAGTGTCATGTGTTGCGCATTCAGAGCTATCTATGAGATGGGATTAGCGGTCTTCCAACATAGAGTACACACCGTCATTCATTGATAAGCATGCCTCCTGGATCTTCACTTGCAATATAGGTTATCAGGCTGACCAGGTGATGAGAATTCAAAAAACGACAAAAAGAGTTACATAAGCGACCCACAACTGACAGCACCTCACTCAATCAACTTGTGCATTATACAAATATGACAAGAATTACCTGGTGGGTTTTCACTCCCCATTAGGTAAGGCCCAACCCAAATGAAATGTCAGTTTCAATATTGGTTTACGCTCACATGGCCCTTAATATAATAGGGAACATACCACAGGCATGGTTACCTGTGTTGAATTCCTTGGCTTTCAACCATCTCGTTCTATGTATTTAAACAATCCGATATTCCACATGGAAAAGCCTACCCTATCAGCCATCTATAACATCGCCATCGGTGCATCATATAGAATATAGGAGGTCAGTATGAGGCCATTACAAACGAGATGGCAAGTCCTCTCATGTATGCTCGCATGTTCGACGCCTCCCTCTACCCCGCTATAGCATGATGCCCATTTTGCATTCAACAGAATATAACGCTTAGCTGGAGTTCAATTTCTTGTCCTTCATTGGGGGTATATTATGTGCTCAACATTATCCTCAACTTAACGTGACCTGAACAAGGCATTCTGTATATTATGCAATTATAAAAGATTTCCGACACATTACTTGTTATGTTCGGTATCCCTTATCAACGAAAAAAAACCGAGGGACTGGGTGGAAATATTGGTGGGATCCCTAGCATCCACTGCTCATGGAAGAAGACAGTAATCACATGAGGATGGTGACACGCCACAGCTCAGAACATGCCCCCTAATGCATATCCAATATTGGAAATACACCATCTTTACCCAGTGCTATGACTCGTCGTGAGGATTGACACCCCCTGTATTTACCAAGTGCATGATAGATCGCTTACAGTCTGCAACCACAATATGCAGTTGGGGCTAATGATGCTTCAATAGAGTATTTCAAGAAAACTTTACCACCAAGAATTCAAACAAGGAAGGCTACTCACACATACCCACAGAAAACTTTCAGAACGCCTACATGCCAGAACTCTGTACTAATTTGCAATGGTCATAATGCAAATTCTCATGCCTGAAATCGAAATTCGGGTAAAGACATTGCAGAGAGTTTCGAACAAGTATCCTAAGACATATATCGATTCATTCACTGCATTACAATGGAAGGAGGATGGGATTGGGCCGATCTATGAAGGACTCTGTCAACAATCGTTCCGCAACTGTGTTCTGAAGTTAAATCCTATCGTGGAAATTTTTTCGCAATCCTTACAGTACACACAACAACAGAATGCAACCCAAATGATCTTACTGTTTTCAGAAGTGAAGCTCGCTAGCTTCTCATTGCCTGCGCAGCAGATGGTCCAGAGTGATGTTCAAGCAGTTGGATGTTCCCGCCAGTGAGCCATCCCTTGAAATTCACCAGATAGTATAGGTCTGACTTGCTTCCAACTATGGATGGTCCTGGACTTCTCTCGTCGACTTCTCCTTCCCCCGAATGCTGCTCTTCCTCACATAGAAGCTCCTTCAGGATCCCCTGAGTCCTCTCTTACCCAATGCACTTTCAACGCATAGAAGGACAAGGCCAGTAGGTTCTCTGTGGGCACTCCAACACCCGCACATTTCTCTCTGCTAATCGATTCCTCAAACCATCGGGGGCAATAAGAACTGGACAGAGTCAAAATAAAAGGCCCCAGTAGATGCACCTCTATCCTTCCTCAGCTCCAGCAACCGAACTCTGCTCCTCCACTTTTGCAGTTGGCTGCCGAAAACGCGAGCCTCCCCCTTCTTTTTAATCCCTGTGTTCTTGCATACCCTTAATGTCTTCTTACAATTCAGGGGTCTTGAGTGACCAACGCCAAGGATCAGTATTAAGATTGAAGCGCAGCCTTATCTTCTCAAGAGAGGCATCAAAGGGAGTTCATGCCAATAGCTGCTCGACCTCGATCCCTATCTTCAACAGATATCATGCTTTGTAGCTACCTGTGCACACCCTTGTCCACATAAATGTTGTATCCTTCACCATCATCATATGGGGAAAAGTCCTGAATATCATCTTGTTTCACACAGTTGAACATTACTGCTACAATAGATGCAATTATTCATGGAAGTTAATGAACAAAATTGATGGTAGAAGAGCGGCATGCAATGGCATCAACCTAGAACCACCATCCTGCTCCCAAAACAAGCCCCCGCTAGGTCCGGCCCAAAACTACTCCAAAGCACCTCCCACTCCATGCAAGTTGCGAGATGTTTAGAGATCCATGTACTCACAGAAGCTCCTACGAAGTAACCCAAAGGTTCCCAGATCTCCTCTCATGGGAATCGATGCGGCCTGTCATATACTACTTCAAGAAGTAGCTACCCCCAGTGTCTCCGAAAAAAAAAAACCCCAGCCTTGAGCTCAAGCCCCCTTTTTATGGCAGAACCCCCCCCCCCCCAGCCGAGCGGGAGAGTCCAAAAGAAAAACAGCAATAGAAGGCACGCCCCCCCGAAGAAAAAACTCCCCCGAATTAAAACAGCTGATGCCACCTTTTTCCCCCCGAGTCCCTCCTCAGAGCTTGCTGTACCCAAAAACGAAGAAACAGCCAAAGATAAGGTCTGCCGCCACTCGTTCCTGGCAAAAAAAACAGAAAAAATGGAGAGAGAGAGTGTCCTGACAGAATAACCTCCCCCCTTTTCTGTTGCTGTCTTCGTTTTTTCTGAACAGTACTTTTTTCATTTTGATGGGACCTCTCCTCCCACACCTTGACCTATTTTCCACAAGAAAATAACACTCCAGACCACGCTATCAAATGATTACTCAATAACGGCATCTTTCAAATTAGGGATAGAACCTTTTCAAATTCACCTTATTGACTGAAAAATGTGTATCACGCAAGCATAATGATCCAAACTGGGAGTATCCCATAGTCTTTACTCATAATCTCAAAGTACGTTTGAGCCTCCTTCATAATACCCAAAGAACTGCATGAATGCAAGAGCACAAGAATGTGACCGAGGTCGGGTCTATACCTTCTCTTATCGTTTTGTTGAACAAGTAAAACACAATAACATGCTCTCCAACTGGGCCATAACCTGCAATCAGTGAGGTCCATGCAACAACTGTCCTTTTATGAAGTTCAAAGAATACATGATAGAAATTCAAAAGTGACCCACATTTCACATACATATCTACTAGCGCATTCCCAAAAATGTAGTCTTCCCCAGTATACCCCTGTCGAATGGCTTCTGCATGCACCATTCTTCCCTTATCAGCTGCTCCAAAATTGGAGCAGGCCTTCAGCAGGCACAACAATGTTACTGAATTTGGAAAGAGTCCTTCACATTTTATTTCCTTGAAGCAGTGATGGGCTCTCTCACCCTGCCCATCTAGGGCATATCCTGCAATAAGAGCAGTCCAGGCAACCATATTGCGCACTGGAAGCTCATCAAAAACCTCCTGTGCTGCTACAAGTTCCCCAATTTTGGCATACATGTCCACCAAAGCACTTCCAATAGTAACATTTTCATTAAGGAAGCCCTTTCTAGCAATCTCTGCATGAATTTCTTTACCCTCGTTAACTTCTGCTATGCTGCCATAGACCTTAAGAATGCATCCCCACACCACTGCATCCAGTGGCAAACCCTCATGATTCATTTGTTTGAATAGATCAAGAGCTTTCTCACCCTCACCATGACAGCAATATCCTGCTCTCTGCATTTGGTTGAAGCACGTAAGAACCTTTGTATAGTGTCCATGTTTGGCATAGCCTAGAAGCATGGTTGTGCTCAATAAGCCCCTGTTTACAGCTTCAGCATATAGAAATTCGCCTTTCTGCAATTCCCTTTGTTCAGTGGCTTCCTTGAGCAAAACAAGGACAGCGGCAGCTTCATGAAAAATATTAGTCCTCCTGCCCAATATTAACTGATATTGGTTGACCAACAGTAGTATCAAGTTTCCAATTCATTCCGATCATGATGTCGTCATGTAGTTGCAAATGCCTTCCTTCAAACATTTGATCACTCTTCAAGTACCTGTAATCAAACATCTTCTTCTGCCAAATAGCAACGCATTAGTGCCTACAAACCAATCATTTCTTGAGCTAACAAATAGGAACTTGGTTATATCCAGAAAATCCATCCAAGAAGCTATAAACTTCCTTCCTAGCTACTCTTTCTAGTAGATGATTAGTTATTGGCAATGGGTAACTATCAACTTTTTTCAAGTTAATACAAACACTAAGTTTTCCATTTTTCTTGGGAACAACAACTATGGGAGATATTCATTGAGTGCGTTCAATTTCGCAAATGAAATTGGAAGCTAGTAATTTATCAATCTCCTCCTTTATCTTCACAGAGTACTTATCATTAAATGTATAGTGTCTCTATTTACTAGGTTTTGCATCTGGAGTGATAGGAATCTTATGTTAAAAAATTTTTGGATCTATTCCTTTGAAATCCTTATAACTGTATGCAAAAACATCCCTATACTCTTTACCCAATTTGATCAATGCTTGTTCTTCTTGACTTGTCATATCATCTGCTATAACAATATGCCTTTCTTCCCCTTCTTTCTGGGTAATTACCACCTTTTTTGTTTGTTCTTCATTGTCATAAGATTCTCCTTGCTTTTTGTCTATTTTTGGTTTCCTTTTAAGAAGTATTCTATCCTCCACCTCATATGTTTTGAAATTTGAAGGTACATCAAATTTTTGTTCTTCTTGCTTAGTTTTGGTATGTTTCCATATCTTCTTTTTCTTTTCAGGTCTTGAACATTTAGTGATTTCCTTATGTACACATTTTTTGTAAGTTTTTGAGATCTTACCTTTTATAGCATCTGAAGCATGTATCCCTTCTAAGAATTGAGTTTTGTCACATACTTGGAGTAAAGGTTCACTTTGAGAGTTCTCCAATTGTGACAAGCTCACCATTCTTACTCCTACATGAAATACATCATATCCCTCTTCATCTTGAAATTTGATACCTACATATTCATTGTTTGCTATATCTAATGTAGACAATATTTGATTCTAGTCATAAGGCTCAAACTCCTCATCATCAAACTTTTGTGGGATATAATTCTCATCCTTAATCTTCCTTTCTCCATTCCATTCTTCTTTATTCAACAAAACTTTTTTGTAGCTTTTATTTCTTATAGCAGTGCACTTCCAAACTGGTGACTCCTCATCACTATGACTCTCATTTCCAGATTCCTCGCTTGATTCTTGATTCTGATGTACTTTGAACCACTCTGGAGGGGGTATGTCACAAAACTGCCCATTTTTTAAGTTTACTTTGGTGATTTTCCATTGGCTTTGCAGATATAAACAATCTCTTCCCCAATCTTGCACTATCTACATTTGTCTCATAAATGGTCTTCCTAGAATGATTTCATAGGAGATTGGTTGTGGAAATTCAACTATAGCAAAAATATCCTGATCAACTATCTAAAATTGCATTTGCATAATTATCACCATATTGCACTTTTAGGTTTGAGTTTCCGTCCTCTCCTTCACAATATCCCCCTACCCTGTCAATGGGTATGTTCATCAGTTCTTCTATATTCTATGGTTTTGCATGTTTCCAATGTGAGCTTCCTACCCAATCAGTCATTTTGTGATGTAACTATGGGTTTTGCTTTATTAACTGATTCCATGTTGTCTGACATTGAATTTTACAATGTTCTGCTAGATTGAATTGGAGTGTTACACAAGGTTCTATCATATTTTCTTTCTTCCCAGACTCTTCCTTGAATCGATTCTCAGATTGTTCCAAATTATGTTGAGTTTCTTTAATAATTTGTTTGCACCTCTGCATTCTTTCTTCTTCAATATTTGGCATAGGATAGGCTATCATATGATCTTTAGGGTTTGGTCCTTCTTCTATCCTACCCTTATAAGCTTCCATCAAGGTATTCAAATACTTTGAATTCTTATCCTTTCCTCCTTTTTCTTGATTTGGATGCTGTTTGAATTTTGATCTATCAATTTGTACCTCCTCTGGTACTAAAGTTTTAGTGGTTCTGTTCTTTCTTCCCCATCTACCCTTTGGTGTTTCCTTTAGGGATTGGTTTTTATTGTTGTATGAAGAGTGTGCATCAAGTATGATGCCTTGATCCTTAACTTGAGCTCTAGTTACTGCATGTAATGCTATTGGCTCACTTCCACTCAAATATCCTTGTTCCATTATATGAACTGCTTTTAATGGTATGTTGTTAGCCGGATTTCGTTGTTTCTGGGGACTTCTTGGATATTCTTTGATTAGATGCTCCTTGCCACAATCCTTACAAAAAGCTCCTTCTACTCTCAATGTTGGAGGTTGTGGACAATCTCGAATGAAGTGTTCTCCGCCACATCTATAACATGTTATCTTTTGATTGCCCTTAAATTGAGATCTCTGATTAGACATATAATTATTAGTTATATACATGAATGTCGATGTGTCCATTTCATATCTTCCATTACCCAAATCTAAGGCTTGTAGGTCTAGTTCTCTCACATCACTTTCTTCCCATTCTCCTTGATATCCCTCAAAAGAGTGATATTCATCCTTGTAGATTGGTCTAGGTCTTGGATTTTCCTCCTATGCTGGAGTGTACTTTACTGGTACTACATTTGTTGGTAATGGTGGTTGTTGTCTCAACAAAGGTCTAGGTTGTTCAAAAAATCCTAATTCTCTTTGTGGATTGTACTAGTTTGCATACTCCTTTTCTTTGACCTTATTGTTTGTTATAAAAACACTCATCTCTGGTCTGATTAGTCCATTTCCTCTCTAGGGTAAAATATTTAAGTGTTTTTCTATCTTGTAGATGTTGAGGTGTTTTATATGGGCATTGATATATTTGATTGTTTTCCTCATAGTTGAAACATTTCTTGTTAGGTATGAGTCTTGTGTTCATCAGATTTGTTTTTGTACTACTTTCTGAAGCTTTTGCAATAGCTTTTGCTAGTTCTTCTATTGGAGGTATTCTATCTTCATTTCTTTTTGACTGGTCAAATGCCATCAAATCTTGACCCCTAGTATCTTCTAAGTCTATGGCCTCTGTCACTCTAGCAAAATGGTGAGTACCAACGTGAGAAGATTCACCTCATAATTGTCAATCCGTGGAGATGTGAGGACTAGTATGAAGACTATGAGCAAGTGAAGGCACAAGTGTGTGAGTGAGAAGCACACAAGCATGCACACACATACACACAAGGAGAGGAACAATAGAGTTCTTTGCATTAGTCAAAAAGTCTCTTACATAAGCTCAATTCACAAACAATCTAACCCCAAAAATGAGCTCTCTAGCTCTTTTTATAGTTTTCTCACTAGCTTTGGCCTTGTCCAGACCTAGTGTCCGGCCTAGTTAAAAATTAGGTTCTAGAGCCTATTTGAGGGCTCAAACGAAGTCTAAAAATTATGAAAATTGATATGTAGCTAATTCTAATACTCCTCAAGCTCGAGGACTCCTCGGCTTGAACAAAATGGAGTCTATTCTACCAAAAACGGAATTTACAATGTGTGTGTAGTGATTAAAATCACTTGAGTTGTGAATGGTCCTTGGAAAAAATGATTAGGCCTTGTTGCCGTATTGTGCATGATTGCTCCGTTGTGCTAGTATGCTCTTCATCTGACTTGTATGCCAACACTCCCCCCTTCCTAGCGTCTGTCGCCCCTGACAGACCTCTGTTCTATTGGGTGGTCGATATAGTATTGGATGACATTGGTGGCAAGTTCGTGTTCTCCTATCCTTAAGCCTCTTGCTAGATCAGCTTCCAATGCATCCCAATTGATTGCGCCAGGGACCTCTGGTTGCGGTGTGGTGTAGTACTCAGAGTACATTGCTTGTTCACAAGCAAAGAGATCGAGCAGGTGTGTTGGCTTCGGTGCGAAGACCTCCGAGTGATACTCCAGAAACCTGATCTGAACATTTCTTCGAAGGTCTGTTTGTAACATGCAGGGAGGTATTTGATGCGTGCATGCCAGGCGTAAGCCACACGAATACTGGGGGTGGTGCTCATGTCATACACCAAATCATAATTTCCATTAGTAAAACCCGGTAGTTGTACCTGTGGTGCGGCTTCATTTCTAAAAGTTTTCAGGACTACCTGCATCATATCTAAAATCTTAAGCATCATTTGAGCTGCCACATATGGCATGGGCTTCAATCGCGGTATCCAATGTCGAATGGTTCCCATCATGTATGCTACTGACGGTGGTCCCTATGGTGGCGCAATGTATGGGTAGTTTAGCCATTCCTTGCATTGCGCGTTGTTCTGCACTTTGATATTGAATGCCTTCCAAGACCTGCGGCGTGGAATTGGACCGTAGCATGGATTGTATAGGAGATGTAAAGGCGCGTTGTTCCATGTGCGTAGCATTTCTGGATATGTCTCTAGAAGTTTCTGTCGCCAGGTGGGTTGACGAATTTTGCCTTTTTGCACATCTGGAGGAAGGTCTTCGGGTTGAAATTGGGTAGCAAAGGTAGGAATCTTACCCGTGACTCTCTGTATTTCTGCATTATAGTCAGCCAGAATAATATAATAAGGCCTGTATTGGAGTTCAGATGAGAGGATAAGGCGTCTCGATGACAGGTTCTTGAAGTAAGCAGATTGTAGCACAGTTTCCTCTATGACCCTCATGGCCTGATTTTGCACTACTGTGCACTCTTCGTGAGAACTCCCGATTTCCTCCACTTGACGTAGCCATGGAGGCCGTGGTGCTTCGAATGTGTCCTGAGCTTCTTCCGTTTGTTGGCCTCCTGGGAAGGGTTGTGGGTCGTATTCTTCTTCAAATGTTTGTTCCACAGGAATTTGTACTACTTCTTCGTCGGTGGGAGCCTCTGGAGGGGAGGGGGGTCTCTCATATTGTAGTGGACGTGCTTGCAATTCGGTGACCTGTTTCTGGAGAGCTTTTAAGGCCTCTGAGTCTGTGAGAAGTGAAGCCGTGGAGGAGGTGGTTTGAGAGGCTACTGTTGTTTCTTTTTGGTGTTTCTGCTTCAGTTGACCCAGTTCCTCTGATAGCTGGTCATGTGTTTCAAGCAACATGGCATAGTCTTCCAATATGATCTTGATATTGTCGGGGGTCACTGCTTGAAACTTGGATGGGCTGATGGGTGCCCCAGGTGTGCTTTCGATAGCTGCTTCTAGGTTTTCCTGATTTTGTAATTGCAGGCGTCGATTCTCTTCATGAGCGGTAGCAAGATGTCGCTTGAGTAGGGCCATATTTCGTTGAAGCTTTGAATTGCGTTCCAGATGTGTTCGTAGATGACCTTCTACCACTTGTATTGCTTCCTGATCTGTGTTCTGTAACTGTACCTCCAATATGCTATGAGCCTCTTGGAGAGTTTGGAATTGTGTGTGGAGGCGAGCATTTTCCTCTTCTAGTGCAGCAAGGCAGTGTTGTAGTGTTTCCGAGTGCTCTTGTAGGCGTTCATTCTGTTGCTGGAGCTGATTGTAATCTGTCCTTAAGTTTGATATACAAGCTAGCATGGTGTCCAATGCATTGCCTATAGATGAGGGGGGGGTGTTTACAATGGAAGATGCATGGGAAGGGAATTGGGGAAGGGGAAGAGTGAATGATGTGTCTATTGAAGACGTATGTGTGGGTGAAATTGGTGGAGGGGGAATGGGAGGAGGTGGAAGCATGGGGGGAGGGGGAGGTGCCGTGGGTGGTGAGATGTCCATACTCTCAGGAGTGGGTGCGAGTGTGGGGTCTACCATATACATTGGAATGGTAGGTGGTGCGTGTGTGAAAGTGGTGAATAGATGAGAAGTGGGGTGGGGAGCTGAAAATAAAGGGAATGGTTGAGACCTGGGTTGAAAAGTTCTAGCAAGGAAGTTATGGAGGGATTGGAGAAGTGGAGAGATAGAGGTTGGGGGTTGAGGTCGTAGAGTTGAGGAGGGAATGAAGGGTTGCGTGGTAGCAGGGAAACCCATGAATATGGATCTAGGGTCAGGATGACTTATGGCTGAGGGCATGGGGGATGGTTGTCCTAGGGCAGGCTCTATGAGCGATTCGGTGGATTGTGTAGTGATGGTGGTTGCTTCATAGATTGGGTTATCAGAGGTGGAGAATAGGGTTGAACTAGAGATGGGAGTACGGAAGATGAAGGTTTGTTCGGTGGGTTGAGTGGTCGAGGTGGTCTCCACGGTTTCTGCTCTAGGAGGCGATGGTGGGGGTGTGGGTGGTAGTGGCTCGGTGGATTCCTCATGGGTGACTGGGTGCTCTTGGCTAGCAGTTTCTGTTGCTTGGGAGGTTGTCCCGATGGGTTCGGATGTACTAATTGGCCCTTCTGCCGTTGTAATGGGGATCTGGATATTCTTACCTGATCGTGGTCGTGTCTGGAATCTTCGTGGATCATATTGAACTAGAGACCTCCTAATGGCGGTCCGCACTACTTCTACTACCCCATATGTTTCTGCCATCAATAAGAGACCTTCACTATATTCTGAGTCAACTCCTGCTTCTTCCAACAGCTGAGTCATGAGTACTCTACTGCTCTGTTCGGTGAGCAGTTGTTGCGATCGCACTCGTTCCATGATTTGATACAGCCTTCGGAGTTCTGCTGTATAGGCCGGGGCTTCAGTGGTCTCCTCTTCATATGCTCCTTCTTCTTCTAGGTGTCCTTGTTGTTGACCTTGCTGCGCGTCACTCCAATGTACATGGCGGCCGTCTGTAGATTTTCTTCTTCTTTGTGAAGATGTGCCTTGTTCTTCTGCATCTGAATAAAACTCTACATCAGAGAGTTGTGTACTTTGTAAGAATGCTTCAAAGTCCTGGGGATCCATTCCTTCAGCATCTCCAGTTGTAGCAAATTCAAATTCAGCTGGAGCAGGAGGAGCTGAAGGGGTAGCTTGTGTCGTAGTTTCAGATCCAGACCTGGGTATCCTAATGGTAAAGGGAGGTACAGTGGCCTCCCTTCGTGGCGATACTTCAGGAGTAGTTAGAACTTCCCTTGTCTGGACACAAGGGATGGCACCCCTCGTGCGCTTGGATTGATGTGTGGACGTCTTGAGCTTCTTGAACATTTGTAATTGTGCCCAAGTTAAGGCACGTTCAATGGGAACATCGTATGCTAGGCATCGGTAAATAATGTGTGTGATTGCACAGCAACCGTTCACCACTAATTTCCTAGAAGACCTTTTATTTGCTTCATACAATTGATCTATAATCCATACAGGCAGCTTAATTGGTAACGCACCTGTCTCCGCTAAGTAGAGAGCGAACCAGATTCTTTTGTGTGGTTGTGTGAAGCGGTCTTGGCCGGGGAAAGCAAAATGTTGCATGCACATACGGAGAGGGATGGACACGTTTGGTGTGAGTGCTGCCATGTCTTTAAGCTTCAGTAGTTTCCTATCCTTCATGTTAGTAGGAACGAGAGCATCCTTCTCAGAAGGTACATGTGTGCCGTGCATATTCAAAGCAGAGCTCACCAACTCCAAGGTAAGTTCAAACCTCTTTAACTCGTTGTTGCCCAGCAAGGAAGGAAGAACAAATGATCCTGGTTTGTCCTTTTCTTCATTAGCTTGTAATGTGGAGACCAAATAATAGCATCGGAGGAGATCTGGTTTAGGTAGTGGTGCTTCAAAGTATTCTGCTAGCCCTGCACGTTGCCATATGGTCTGGAGATCCTCGGTGTTCTGTAGAGTCTCAAACTCCTTGGAGAAAAATTGGAATCGAACCCATGATCTGTCATACTCGCACTTAGATTCCCATATATACTTGGCCTCTCCTAATGGACCTGGCATGCCATTAAACCAATGAGAATTGGCATGGACTCTTTCTGTGATCCCTGTGGGTGGATCCGGTACCGGGATCTACTAAAGGTGTTGCAGCTCCACAGGTCGTTTAGTTGGTGGCACATCCACAGGTAGACTATCCACATCGATTCCTGCAGTAAGTATTCCTACTTGTGAGCTCGGACCTGTCGCTTATGCCATGTTACTTCTTGCCTCCTGATTCTGTGAGAATATAGAAACATGTGTTAACATTGTAAAGGACAAGTTAGAACCGTTTTTGTCCCCATTACAACATTATCATGAGGTTCGGGAGAGATTAGTAGGTTAATAAGTGCTCGGTGCTTGTGTGTGTCGTTAGGAATTGGTTGGACCTAAGAACTAAGTGGAATGATGTAGTGTGAGAGTGACGTAGTTAGTAGGTGGGCATGGATTTACAAATGGGGTCCGGGGGTTTATTACAAGTTTTAGGTTGCCAAATGCAGTGGATGGGCTTTGATCTTGATTTTGTGGAGACTCTGAAGAGTTTGATAGGGGTATCTGCTTGAAGATCAGGCTTTTTAGGGACCCATTTACAAGTGATTCTACTAGTGCTCATGGAAGAATATGTGTCCGTGCGTGATGTGTAAGACTGGGCATCAGATGTTCGAGTGAGTGAAACATGTTGTACCGGTTGCGGCCTTGGTGTAGCTATTTGAGCCCGCAAGCAAGCCTTAGACACCCAGATTTGTCGTGATTGTGGGCTTGCCTTCATTGACTTCTTGGGTACCCAAGTAGACTTCACCTTCGTAGAAGAATTAATGAAGGACTTCTTATTAGTGTCGTGTTGTTGACTACTAATAGGAGGTTTTGGCCGTGGGGTCGGCCTGGTCTGAACAGGGTATTCGCCTTTTCGCTTCCATACTTGTTTCCATGGCTGAAACAATCTGCTTTGCTCCTTTTTTTGGTATCCAGTATCGATAGTGTTCTGCTTCTTCTGTATTTGATCTGTCGTTGGTTGTTGCAACCTTCTGGTCTTTGGAAAAGAAGGGAGTTCCGTCCTCTCCCTGGCTCCGTTGTTGAGACAAGCCTCTTTCTACATCATACAGTTTTGGACAAAAATAGCATTGTCAACTTCATGTGCGCCCCTGGAAGGACCAGGAGTTTGTGCCTTGCCTAGTTCCTTGAGTGCCTCATTTTCCAATTCAACTGTAATTCGGCTATGATCTACCCATACCTGAAGAAGTCCACTTCTTAGGTTGAGGTTGACTACATGATCATAGATCCAGTCTTGACCCAAGACAAGAGGCTCAGTGAGGTCCTCATCTTGACACACTAGTACTTTGACTGTCATCACTTCGTCTTGAATGGAGATGGGAAGATCCACCTCGCCCATGCAAGGGGTTTCCACACCTCCCAATCCTATGAGATATGCTTCTATAGGATCGACAGTTAATTTCAATTCTTGACAGTAAGACAACTTGACAGCACTAGTGGATGCACCTGAGTCAATCAAAGCTCTTACAGTCTTTGCACCCTTTCCTTGTCCTACTCCTAGGGTTACAAAAGGCCGTCGGTCGATTATTCTATGGGAATGCCCACCTGAAGTCTCGCACATGGCCATAGGATAGCCTACATATTCTTGAGTGTCAAGCATAGGTGGGTCTCTGCCTTGTCTCCTCAATTTCATTCGTCGGATGCGTTCTAAAGCTTCTGCCTGTGCTTCTTCTCTAATTCGTTTCTCTTCTTCTTTACGTTTCTTGGCAGTGTTGAGTCGATTTAGCATCTCTTCAGTGAGGGGTTCCTGATATAACTTGACTCTGCATCCACTTATGTAACTTGGTATAATATCGCCCTCTAGAGTGGCTAGTTGAACTGCTCCACTTGTAGAGATTCTATTGATAATCATTGGCCCGTAACCTCTTTTCTCTAATTTCCGTGCATGTTGCTTCAAGGTATAGACTAGGACTAGGACTCCTGATTTCAAGCCTTTATCCTTGACGTGGGCATCGAAATATGCCTTTTGCCTCTTCTTGGCTGCATAAATTCCTGCTTCCGCTCTCAATCCTGTCTCGCCTAGACGCTCAAGATCAAAGATTCGAGAGGAGAGTTCATGGCATGTCCAGTCATGCTCTCGTGCTACTTTCAATGTAGGTACCAGAAAATCCAATGGTAGCACTGCATTCTGGCCGAACACCATCTGAAAGGGCGTGGCTTGGAGTACCGTTTTATAGGCAACTCTGTATGCCCAAACAGCATGGTGTAGCTGTTTGTCCCAATCAGAGCGTTTATTGTTCACTAGTTTAGTCAGCACATTGCATAATATCTTATTAGTGCTCTCTGCCTGGCCGTTAGCTTGTGGATGATAGGGGGCAGACTTGTTTGTACTACCAAGAATTCTTGGAGAAGGTTTTCTATGACTTCATTCAAGAAGTGAGTGCCTCTATCACTGACTAGCTCTATGGGTAACCCGTATCTTGTGAACACATTCTCAAACAAGAATTTAGCAGTTGTCTGAGCATCATTCTTTGTTGTAGCTTTTGCTTCTACCCACTTGGTTAGATAGTTTGTGGCCACGATGATATATTCAGCATGTGAACCCTTAGCTGGGGGATTAATAGGACCAACAAAGTCTATTCCCCATTTAGAGAACGCACGTCCGCCCATCATAGGCTTCAGTGGCATCTCATCCTTGCGTATAGGGTACTGAGTTCTCTGACAAACATCACACCGTTTCACATAGGTATGTGCATCCATGTGAAGGGTTGGCCACCAAAAGCCCGCAAATAGTATTGCCTTGATTACCCGATCTGGTCCAAAGTGTCCCCTTGCTACACATTGGTGAGCAGTATCCAAGATTTTGAGATATTCACTCTCATGGACACATAGTCTCAGGTAACCATCTTTACCACGCTTGTATAGATTATCACCAATGAGTGAATAATCCTCGGCTTCTTGTTCTAAACTCCTTTGCCTAGCCAGAGTCATGTTTGGAGGGAATGTTTTCGTCCTTAAGAAGGATACTAGAGGTTCACTCCAATCTGGCACTATGGACACTCGATAAAGAGCGGCATGTTCCACAGGTGGTTTAGTGCAGCAGATTGGGCATTCCCTACACAACTTTTGGACATCAACCTCCATAGTCGGCCAATGCACTCCGAGTCTCCTTAGTGTCTGTAAGGTTCGTTGCTTTGAGTAGTGTTGCTCTAATGCACCTACATGCGCTAAATGCAACCATTTAGTGTACTCGTCCTCTTCTACACAACAAGCCAAGATCCCTTGATCTGTCTGTTTGTACATGCTTCCTACCATGATATGGTACTTCTGGGCTTTTACTACCTCTCTACCTTGAGTGTTTATTACTGGGTGGTTAGGCCCGTATGTCAATACTGGCACTAATGGCTTAGCCCACTGAGGTATTACTTCCAAATTAAAGAAGTAAGCATCAGGAAGATCATCTGATACTCCTTGTGGGGCTTCTCCGGATGTGAGCCTAGAGAGATGATCTGCTCTCAAATGAGTCTTGCCTTTTCTCACCACTACCTCAAAGTCATATTCCATTAGTAAGAGGAACCATCTCACCAATCTACCTGTGTTGCATGGCTTGTTTACCAAGTATAGTAGAGCTTGATGATCAGTAAAAAATTCAAACTTATTTGCAAGCAAATAATGTCTAAACTTTTTAACCGCATACACCATGCCCAACCCCTCTCGTTCGGTAGTGGTATAGTTTCGCTCAGCTGCATTCAACTGTCTCCTCGCATAGGCAATGGGAAGATCCATATTACCTTCACTGGTAGGCTGCGCTAGTACACACCCAATAGCATAATTGGATGCATCAACATGAACATGGAAAGGCTTATTCCAATCTGGTGTAGTCAAGATTGGTGCTGAGCATAATCGCCGTTTGAGCTCATTGAAAGAGTTCTCACATTCCTCAGTCCACTCAAAGTTTGTCAGAAGTCCGTACAGAGGATTTGCAATGATGGCATACATGTGAATGAAGCGTCGGTAATAACCACAATGCCCCATGAAAGCTTGTACTTGACATTCTTTGGCCTAGGTAATTCGGCTATAGCTCTTACTTTCTCTTCATCCGTAGATATGCCATTCTTTGACACTGTGTCCTAGAATTTTGCCTTGCCTGACCATGAAAACACACTTTTCTGGGTTCAGGCAGACTTGATACTCTCTACACTTGTCAAAGATTTGCCTGAGTTCAGGTATATGTGTTTGTCTAATGTTGGAATGAGCACATAGATCATCAACATAGACTTCCAAATTCTTTCTCAGGAACTCTTTAAACACATGGCACATCAATCTCTGGAAGGTTGCGAGAGCATTGGTAAGCCCGAATGGCATTACCCTAAAAGCGAATATGCCCCACTCTGTGGCAAAAGCCGTTTTATGCTGATCTTCTGGTGCAATGGCCACCTGATTGTAGCCAAAGAACCCGTCTAGGAAGCTGTACACTTCCTTGCCAGCTACCCTTTCTAATAAATGCTCGGTGATAGGAAGCGGATAACTATCCCTGATAGTGGCTACGTTAACCTTCTTCAAGTTAATGCATACACGTAATTTACCATTCTTTTTGGGCACCACTACAATGGGGGACACCCATTCAGTGTGCTCAATTTCATAGATAATTCCAGCTTCAACCAAGCGGTCTATCTCTTCTTTGATCTTGGCAGCATAGTTGTCATTGTATGTGTATGGCTTTTGTTTTGAGGGTCTGGCCTCTGTAGTCATGGGAATCGTATGTGAGCATATATCCGGGTCCACTCCTTTCAAATCCTTGTAACTCCAAGTGAATACATCTCTGTATTCTCTTAGCAAGGCTATTAGCTCTTGTTCTTCCTCTTCTATCAAGTCATGGCCTATGTACGTGCATCTCTCTTCCCCTTCTTCTATGGCTACCACTATTTTCTTGGTTTATCATAGGCCTCCCCCGATTGCGCCTCTCATTTAGGCATTCTAATCATAACTCTCCTGTCGTCTATCTCATACTTCTTAAAATTTTTTGGGACTTCAAACAAAGACTCTCCCTCTTCTGGTGTGACTTCTCTCTTCTTTCTTTTCTTTCCTTCTTCCTTAGGGGTTACATGTGTGGCTAGCCTTACATCCTTTGTAAGCTCTCCGTGCTTTTGGGGTTGAAATTCTACTTCATGGAAGTATTCCTCTTCTGATGCAAAAGGTGGGTCCATAATGATTGACTCTAGATCGGAGTCACTCGCATCCTCAAATGCATCAGGGCTAGGTTCGCACTCTTCTAGAACTGCCTCTCCCATGATGGGTTCTATGCAGAAGACTGAAATGTCATAGCCATCCTCATCACAGTGGGGTGTCCATTGTTCTTCATTGATGGCTACATCCATTGTTGCTAGAATTTTTGCCGAGCCGTGAGGTTCGAATTCTTCGTCTGGAAAAACTAGAGGTGCATAGGCTGGGTCTTGGATTGATCTATGGGTTTCTTTTGCACCTATCTCCCTGGCTTTTTCTCTCTTCACTTCTTCTACTGCTACCTTACACATCCATAAGTGAGTGTCTTCATGTATCCATGAGGATCTTGATCCTAGGGAATGCACCGATTCCGTTTCATCTTTGGCTCTATGGATGGGGTTCCATTGGATAGGAGGGACATCTCTATGAGAGTAATCCTTGAGATTGACTTTGGTTGTAACACCTAAGTGCTGCAAATACAAGGAATTGGTTCCCCAATCTTGTACCACTTGCAACTGCCGCATAAATGGTCTTCCCAAAATCATCTCATAGGCTTGATTTTTGCTAAAGTCACAGATAGCAAATGTGTGCTCAAACTCTACACCACAAGTAGTGAGAGTTATCCCCTCTAGTAGTCCTAAGGGTCTTTCTATGTGCCCTTCAACCATCTGCAATTTCATTCTCGTTGGCCTGAGAGCTGGCTTTCCCCATCGTTTCCATAAGGAAGTGGTAACAATTGCAACTCCTGCACCTGAGTCCAAGATGGCCTTGGTTGTCCCTGATGAGTGATGGGGAGATATGTGTTTCCCTCTTCGCCCTCACTCATGTCTCCTATCTTGTCTAAGGGTATTTCTGGCACTGTTCTTTGAGATCCTACCTGGGAATGTGGTTTTGCTACTTCGGGCACTTGATTGACTACATGTTTCCACACTCCTGGTCTAACCTTGAGCAGCTCTTCTAAAGTGAGATTGCACTGCACTTTAGTGTTTTTCACCACCTCTGTGTTCCTAGGTATGACTGAATCTGCATTTCGTACCATGACCGTGGTGCTCTCATACAAGTAGACTTTGCTTCCCATGGGCCTATGAAATGGGGTAGTTCCTGTAAAGAATTAGACTCGAAGTCTAATCTTTCTTGAGATTGGGCACTCTCCTGCTCTCCATAGATAGAGGGAATATCTTGTGGGAATTGATCATGTGCATCATCCACAAGTTCAATGGGAGGAGGGAGTTCACTTTCCTTAGCCCATTTGTCTTCTTGAATCTCTCTTAGGAATTCTGGAGTGAACCTATTCATAGAAGATGGGGTGTCTGGCTCCGTAGAGTTAGGCACATAGGCTTCCTGGGTAGGAAGACCTGCTCTTTCACTAGCCTTGTCATGGTGTTGAGAGGCGGGTTCCTTTTGTGATTGTGCAATAAGCTTCTCTATTCTTTCTAGGGAGGGGGGGTTGTCTGGTTCAGTAGAATTGGGCACATAAGTTTTCGGTGGGGGATGGGTCATGTTTTTGCTTGCTTTATCTCTTTCTTGATTTTTTTCTTCCTTGGCAGATCTTGCAATTATGCCCTCTAACTTCTCTAGAAGTCCATCCAAGTGCAATTGCGTCTTGGCTGAGCCCGAGTAATTGAATAGGCGACTGGCTTCAAACATAGTCTGAGCCAACGTGACCATTTTCGCGCAAAGCTTGGTTCTTTCTATCTCTAGGTCAGCTCTAGGGTAGCACTTGTCATGATCCGTTACATTTGGCCCTTCTTGGATTCTGGCCTGATATGCTTTAAGCATCATGTCTATGTCTTCAGGAGTGGGATCAGCTAATACTGATCCTGCTCGGGGTGGTGGGTGGGTTACGTGGGGTGTATTAGAGGGTGGAGGGATGGAGGGTGATGGGGATGGTAGCGGTGGGAATGTGTGAGAGTGCGGTTGGGATGTGATCTCTATGATTTTGGCCTTTGTTTCTCGTAGACTTTCCTCAAGTTCACTCATCTTCTTTGCCCATTGCCTTTTCATACGTTCACGGCTATCTCTCCAAGCTCTTGTTCTCTTCTTATTTTGGCTCTCAGTCTTGCTAGCGTCTGTGCTCTTTTCCTGGCTTACCCCTTGGTTTTGCTTCAATGCTTGAGCTCTAGTGATTACCTGCACTGGTGTAGTGGAAGTGACACTTTCTGTGGAATTGACCACTAACCCAATAACGTTAATCGGAGTGATTTTTGGCATATTGCTGGGATTCTTGGGACAATCTCGTAAGAGATGTTCCTTTCCACACTCCAGGCAAAAGCCTTGGATCGTCACTGATTGGGGTTGTGTAGGTGGAGGCACGAGACAATCACGAATGAGATGATCTCCTTGACATCTGTAGCATGGTCCTCTAGGGAATGGAGGTCTTACTTGCCTAGGTTGAGGTCTAGGGTTGGGGTTTGTATACATGACGTTTGTGTACTGTGACTCCCAACTAGTTTCATTTGGCTCTTCACTATATTAGGACTCACCATGTTCAGGAGACTGCATGTAGTAGGTCTGGGGGCTATCAACATGTGCAGAATCAAAACTATGGTCACTGGGATCACTTTCTGAAAGCAATGGTGTTACGGGGACTATAGCTCTATTCAGGATTTCTTCTGCAGATGCATACTTTACAGGGATCACGTTGGATGGAGCTGGAGGTTGTTGGGCTAACACAGGCTGAGGCCTTTGCTGGGCTTGATATTGTGGTTGGTAAGTTTGTTGAGGCCTAGCATACTGCTGTGGTGGATATTGGTTCTGATATCTTCCTTGTTGAGGGTATGTCTGAGGGTAGGTTTGCCTAACTGCTTGCTTGTTGTATGGGCAGTCTTGTGCTGTGTGATTTGTGTATCTCCGTTCTATGGTGCAGTACTGACTACTAGGATTTACTTGGGGTTGAGCCATAATGGGACATACATTCGCCATGTGGTCGCCACCACAAGTATAGCATCTTTTCATAGGGGAAAACCTTGGGATCTGTTTGCTAGTAACACCTAATTTATGAGCCACTTTCTCAGCGAGTTCCTCAATTGATGTGGATTGCGTGGAAGAGAGGCTAGAGGCACTATATGAATCTTTGTATATTTTGGAAAGCTCTACCTCCTCCCCTAGGTTATCCTCGATGTCAATGCACATGCGTACACACTCTTCTATGGTCCTAGGGTCCTTCAAGTACACATAAGATCTCAATTTGGTACTTAGCAATCCATCCAAGAATAAAGCCACTTGCTTAGCTGGTGTGGGTAGCTCCGAAACAGGGCATCTTTCTAGGTATTGCCTAAATCTTCTTCCTGCAAGTCTCACAGTTTCTTGAGGGGTTTGCTTGAAGCTGTGAATCAGCGAGGAGGTATTATGTCTTATGCCACTCTTAGAGAATTCAATAATGAAAGCCTCTAGGAGTTGGTCTATACTTCTGAATTGTCTCTCATTCAATGGTTGAAACCACGTAAGGGCTGTGTTCTGAAGGGTTAGACCAAAGGCATTGTACTGCGTGAATAGATCCTCCACTTGTTCAGCTCTCAAGACTTGTCTAAATTCAGCCACATGATCGTATGGATCTCCAGTGCCATCGAAGTAGTTCTTCATGGACTTAACTAGCTGAGTTGGTCTCAGGGTCCTTGTGTGCTCTCTAGGTCGTGGTAGAGGGAACTCATCCGCATTTCTTTGATTCCTGGGAGCTCTAAGTACCTCAAGTTCTACTCTGTTTGTTTCCGTCCTCGTTCTTTCTCTGCCCCCTGGGTTGGCAAAGCTTACTTCTGGCCTATCTCTACTTCTGTCTGTTTGAGTCCCATGAGCTTGGGATTTTCCAGCTCTAGGGTGACCATAGGACACATTCGATCTTGGTTGGGGGAAAATGAATTCACCCTTTCAAGTGTGGGCATGTCTATCATGTTCTGTAACCACAAAGATCCTCTCTGAAGCGTGGTCTAAGTAGGTCACTCTGTTGGGATAATGTTGGCGAAAAACTTCGGCTCTAACGCCTACTGTTGCGGAAATACTTTCGCCCTGAAGGTGGGTTTCACGACAAGGCTTGAACTCTGTCAGGCCTGCGGAAATTGTCGCGCCAGCACACAAGTGCGCATTGTACACCTGTGCACTGATTTCCTGGAGGATTCTGGTTTTCTCTCTTGTTTGTTGCGTCAAATTCGTGAGTGTTTCCTTAACAGCTCCCCCTCAATCACTAATTTGACATCTTCCGGTCTTTCATATATCTTTCTTTCTTTTATTCCTGCCATCTCTTTGAATCTGTTTGTCTTTGTTCCATCCAAGCTCTTTGTCAGAATATCTGCAATCTGATCTTTCGTAGGAGTATAGACTATTTCTATCTTTTTCTCCATTACTTTTTCCCTTAGGAAATGATACTGAATCTCTATGTGCTTTGTTCTTGCATGAAACACAGGATTCGCTGCAAGATACAGCGAGCTCATATTATCTCCGTGTATGATCGGTATGCCTTGGTCTATACCCATGCTTTTAAGTAAAGTCTGCATCCATATTACTTCTTTTGCTGCTTCTACCAGTCCTTTGTATTCTGCTTCTGTTGATGATAAGGCTACTGTGTGTTGTTTCTTCGAACACCAGCTTACCAGCTTATCTCCTAGGTATATCATATACCCGTGCGTTGACCTTCGGTCATCTTGACTTCCTGCCCAATCTGAGTCACTATATGCTCTGAGCTTTATATCTGACGTAAAAGGATAATATAATCCTTCCTTTATAGTTCTTTTGATATATCTGAGAACTCTTTGTCCTGCAACCCAATGTTGCTCTGTCGGACAATGCATAAACTGTGAGAGAACTCCCACCGGAAAACTAAGGTCCGGTCTTGTTAGCGTAGCATATATTAAGCTTCCTACTAACGATTGATACTTCTTCATATCTTTAAACTCTGTACCACTATGTTTGCTGAGTTTATGATTTACTTCAAGCGGTGTTGAAGCTTCTCTGCAATTCTCCATGTTGAACTTCTTCAGTAAGTTCAGGAGGTACCTTTCTTGTGTGACATATACACCATGATCTGTATATGTGATTTCCATTCCTAGAAAGTATGATAACTTTCCTAGGTCACTGATCTTGAATTCCTTTTCTAGCAGTTTCTTTACCTCTGTGATTCCTGCATCTGAGGTTCCTGTAATTATTATGTCATCTACATAGATACAAATGTAGATCATTCCCTCTTCTGTCCTTTTGATGAGTAGACTTGCATCTGCCTTCGAACTTTGGTATCCAAGTTCGTTCAGATACTTCACGAGTCTGTAGTTCCAAGCTCTTGGAGCTTGCTTCAGTCCATAAAGTGCTTTTCTTAACCTGCAAACAAAGTTTGGGTATCTGGAACTTATAAACCCTTCCGGTTGTTCCATATATACTTCATCTGATATATATCCATTCAGGAATGCATTCTTTATATCTAGCTGACTTAGCTTCCATCCTTTTGATGCTGCTATAGCAATCACTGTTCTTATGGTTGACATCTTTGCCACCGGACTGAACGTCTCGTCATAGTCTATGCCATGCGTCTGAGCATAGCCCTTGATAACCAGTCTCGCTTTATGTCTGGCTATCCTTCCATCTGCAAGTTTCTTTATTTTGAACACCCATTTATTTCCAATTACTTTCTTACCATTCGGTTTAGGAACAAGCTCCCATGTCTTGTTCTCTTCCAGTGCGGTGAATTCTTCTTCCATTGCTTCTTGCCATTGCTTTTTGCCTTTGGCTTCGTCATAACTCTGAGGTTCATCATCGTCCTTTACCATGTATGCATAATCGTTCTTAGTTATATACGATGTATCATATGAGTATCTTTCCGGTTGTCTTCTTACTCTGTTTGACCTTCTTAGCTCATATTCTTCGTGTGTATCTGAGTACCCGTCTTCATCTTCGTTTCTTATACCTGTTCCGGTCCTGGACGTACTTGCCTCTTCATCTTTGTTTACCTGAACAATTGATTTTCCTTTCTCTCTTCTTTTTATTTCTTCTTCAAATTCTTCAGCTGTATGACTCTGATCTGCATACCAGCTTTTCTGTTCATCAAATGTTACATCCCTAGAAACAGTAAAATGTTTGGTTAGAGGGCTCCATAACCTGTAACCCATCTGTTTTTCATCATATCCGACGAATACATATTTCTCTGCTTTTGGTTCAAGCTTATGTCTCAGTTGAGACGGTACATAAGCATACGCTACTGATCCAAACACTTTGCAGTGATCAAGTGTTGGCTTCTTTCCCCACCAAGCTTCATAAGGGGTCATTCCTTCTAAGGCTATACATGGTAACCTGTTTACCAAGTATGTAGCTGTATTTACGGCTTCAGCCCAAAGATAATCCGGGCAATTCTTTTCTTTTAGCATAGCCCGTGCAAACTCGACTAGAGTTCGGTTTCTTCTTTCTGCTACACCATTCTGTTGTGGTGTATACCTGCAGGTTATTTCTCTCTTAATACCTGCATTCCAAAGATATTCATTGAATTCTCGGGAGAAGTATTCTCCCCCTCCATCAGACCTCAGTCTTTTAAGCTTTCGTCCGGTGAGTCTTTCAGCATATGCATGAAAATGCCTGAAAGCTCCGAATACTTCTGATTTCTCTTTCAGAACATAAAGAGTTATCCACCTTGTGGCATCATCAATGAATAAAACATAGTACCTTGATCCGCTAATTGATCCTTCTTTCGTTGGTCCCCATACATCTGTATGTATAAGTTCTAGCACACTGTCATGTTTGAATCCTTTCTTCTGGAAAGGTAACCTGTGGGCTTTTCCCATCTGACAGGCTTCGCATTTGTGAATCATATGTTGGTTCTGTACGTTCGGTAATCCCAGTACAGACTGATTCGCTATCATAGCTTTGATTCCTTTTTCGTGAAAATGACCTAATCTCTTGTGCCAGAGATCAAGTTCTGTAATTACCTTTTCATCATGTGTGAGCAGCGCTTGGCCAATGTTCCCTTGTACTCTTAAGGTAAAGAGTCTGCCTTCTTTCTTACCAGAAACGATCTGATAATATCCGTTCTTGGGATCTTCTACAAATACTCCTTTGTTTGTAAATCTGACCTGAAAACCCTTTTCGACTATCTGTCCCACACTGATCAGATTTTTCGGTATTGTTGGGACATACAAAACATTGGTTAGCAAATCTGCTCCACTCTTGCATTTCACTTTTCGGATTGATTGTACTTTGTGTCTTGTATTGTCACCTGTTTGAATAGTGTGACTCGCACTTCCTTTTTCCAATTCTGACATCAGTTCTATGTTTCCTGACAGATGATTAGAGCATCCAGAATCAATGTAAAATACCTTTAGGTCTTCATTTTCTGATGTGCTGATTGAGTTCATCATCAACGATGTATGACTTTCATTCTGTGTGTCATTTGCATAGTTGTTGTAGGTGGTGTTGTAGGATTGGCTCTGTCCCCAACTTCTTACTCCACCTCTACCGTAGCCTCCTCTTTGGCTTTGTCTTCCTCTTTGGAAGTTACTTTGATTTCTTCCGCTACTGCCTCTGCTATTGTTGTTTCGATTTTGATTTGCTCCTTGTTGATTGTGCCAACAATCATGCGCCAGATGGTTACTTAGTCCACAAATCCAGCAAGCTTTCTTGGTGGTATTCTGGCGGCTTCTTCCTCTTGCTCTTCCTCTGCCAGTGCCTTTACCTCTTGCGTAATAGGCCTGAGAACTCGACTCTTCTTCGTCTTTTGACTTACCTTTGTCTTTCTTCTTGTTCTTCATGTACATTGCAGAGCTATGTCCTTTGTCTGCGTCTCCTTTCAGGTCTTGCTCATATGTGAGCATCAAACCAAGCAACTGATTTAAATCTGGTACAAAATGATTTAGGGAGAGTTCAGTTGATAGTACGAAAGGTTTCCACCTTTCATCTCCTCTCAAACCTGTGAGCACTTGTGCTATCAATCTATGATCTTCGACTTCTTCATTTATGGATCCAAGGCTATCTGCTAGATCCTTCATTTTAGTGACGTAGTCACTGATGCTTTGACTCGGCTTCTTTTTGAACGTTGTGAACTCGGACCATAGGCTGGCCTTCCTAGCTTTCGTAGTATTCTGGAAGTGATCTTCCAATGCACTCCATATGTCCTCCGCTTTCTCCAGACCTCTGATGTGCGGTAGCAGATGATCTGACACAGTGTTGTAGATGTAGGCTCTTGCCGTTGCATCTTTCTTTTGCCACTGCTTTAGGGCATCTAGTTCTTCCTTTTCCGGTTGACTATTATCTTCGAAAGTTGGTTTCTTTTCTTCTCCGGTCACGTACGTCATTAAGTCCTTACTCATAAGTAAGGCTTCCATGCGCATTACCCATGCGGGATAATTATCTCTGTCCAGTTTATCAATTTGGACGTGGTCTGTCATGGTAGAGAATACTCTAGGCTCTTATACCAACTGTTGGGAGATTAACCGGCTCTGATACCAATTGTTGGGATAATGTTGGCGAAAAACTTCGGCTCTAACGCCTACTGTTGCGGAAATACTTTCGCCCTGAAGGTGGGTTTCACGACAAGGCTTGAACTCTGTCAGGCCTGCGGAAATTGTCGCGCCACCGTAGTAGAGTGCTAAACTAGAGTGATTCAGAACACCTCTGTAATCAACAGTAGCTTAGCCTAAATAACGTCGTTTAACTGTGTTATTCTGCGACTCAGATTCCACCGGAACTTCGCCAGACTGTTACTGGACTGACACCGAAATCTTACAGGAACTTCACCAAAATGAACTTAGTTCTGCTCGTAATTGCTTCAGATGAACTTATGTAAAGTAAGGAAGTAGTGTGTGAGCTTCCTTCACCGAATGAACTTCCTTCTGAAAACTTCACAGTTCTGAAGTGCTACTTTCCGGTTAACTTTTGTACTGTGTGTACATCTTCATTCACCGGAAACTTTGATCAGCTTAAAGTAGAGATGTCTAGCTACAAGATGAGCTATCTCTCATACAAAGTTTCAAACTCTGCTACGAGTTATACTTTGTTGTTCTACCAAAAACTTGTTTTCTGTGAGCCTGTAACTGACCAAAAAATTACTGGAATATGTTTACTGAGTAAACTGTTATACACCGAAACATGCGTTTACAGAGAAGGTACTGAAGCACGTTTAGTAACGAGTCGTAACAGTTAACGACAAACGGAACTTCCTACCGTAACACGAAATAACTTCAGACTCTTCATAAGTAAAGATTACGCGCAGACATCCACATGAACATGTGTTTTCGATTAGAGAAGATGTGTACAAGTAAGCTTGGCCTCTTCTTGCTCAAGTTACAGAAACTCTCCTACAGTGAGTAGTTTCTTATTACCATCTCTCTTCAGATGAAAAGACCCGACACTTCAGGCTTGTGTTATTCATCTGTACATACGCGATCTATGGCGTCTTCTGAGAACTTCTAACTCTCTCTTCACTCATACGCGATCTATGGCGTCTTCTCTCAGTCTCTCGTTCTCCTCTGCGTATCATCTACGATTCTCTCTCTGTGTATATCTGCTTCTCTCGCATACACGCTTTTGTTCTTCAAAACTTGTTGTATATATACACAATTTCTTTGGCGCTCTCCTGCCCTGTTATTCTTCAATTCGTGTTATGCGCGCCTTATGCGCCCGCCGCGGTTGATTGCTCTGTTATGCGCACACCGCGCACTAACTTCGCGTACTGTACACCTGTGCACTCATTTCCTGGAGGATTCTGGTTTTCTCTCTTGTTTGTTGCGTCAAATTCGTGAGTGTTTCCTTAACACACTCTGCCTGGGTTATCTGGATCTTTAAACTCATAGATCATGATTGTTCCTATATCATTTAGTCGATCAGATTTATACCTCCAAAAGGCTTCATCCGTCTCTCGGTTCAGAAGCAGATCTATGCTCTTGTTGTCTTGGGGAATCCACTCAGGAGTGAGAATTCTCGTAAGAACAGATTTCCCTAGAGGGGTCTTGGGCTCTGCACCCATGTTTCCTTGTTCTAGGTCCTCTATGTCAGTCTCAGGGATCACATTCCCGAATTCATCTGTCCTCTCCGGGTGACTAGTGACCACATATATGGTTCCCTCTTTATCAAGGTATGCACCATTTTCGAACTTGACAGCAGGGTTCTCTAGCCCAATAGATTGGTCTGGGTTTTTGATTTGGACCACAGATCTTCCTAGGCCGTCCTCATAGATGCTAGCACCTAATCGGTTGGTCCTAAGGTATTCGAGCTGCGTCTTGTAGGGGCCTTCCACCCTGTGCAAGTATGGCACTCCTGAACTTCCCGTAGGTCGATCCATGCCTTGAGACATCTCTGATTCACTAGTCTCAGAGCTAGGGTAGTATGAGTGGTGGCTCAACTGCTGGGCCCAAGACCTAGCAGTGTGGTTGACACTAGCCTCTGAAGACCTAAGACTTTGTCTATCTCTCCCTAGATGTCTACCTGACCTAAGGTTCATATGCCCTTTGTACGTTGCTGATTCTTTGGTACCAGTCACTTGTTCCTTTTAAGTTCCTTTGGATGTGTTTTCTTGTTTTTAATTAAGCGTCATCAGGACCGCTTTCGTGGGTCGTTTGATGTCCTGCGTCCGCTTAGTTTAAGTTCTTTTCCTTTAAGTTATCTCTTAGCTGCAATTTAGCCTATCCTTGCACTTGAGAAATTAAAGGCTCTTCCAACTTGAGTGTTCCTATCGTATCCCTAGTCAATCAGGACAACTACTCGCACTTAGCCTATGCTAAGAATTGACTGAGGGAGTTCAGTGATGTTCCAACCTCAAGTCGCTCCTCCTGGCGGTGCTCGTCTACCCAGGAAGCACGTTCCCAAACTTGTTCGCCCTGGCACTTACTTTGCTTTCTCCAAGAGCTCTCGATGATCCTGTAAGAATCCCAAGTTTAGCTTCAATTTGATCCTTCAATTGACAGACAATTTATTTCAGACACTTTTTTTAATTCCCCCTTTTGTATTGCTAACAATTTCCTCTAGAGCTCCCTTGGTGTTCCTACCCCTCAGTGTGTCAACTTCCAAATATCCTATCTGAAAATCAACGCATTATTCTTATAAAAAGCAGTTGAGGGTGTGTAGTATATGCCACGAGCTTTCCGACAAGCCCTAGAGCTCAAAAAATAGATTTCGTATGAAAAAGTTATGACCGTTCAGGGTTTAGGGGGTTAAACAGACAAACAGAACCTTTCAGGAGTTTTAATGCATTTTTCTAAGGCCTTTGCAAGTATGTGAGTATTTGAGAGTGCAAATATGCCCAAAATTTAGCCTAAATTTCCAAAAAAAAAATTTACCCCTTAATTTTTGCCGAAAATGTCTGTCTGTCGCGATAGAGTGGTCTGTCGCGATAGACTGTGTCTGTCGCGATAGAGTGGTCTGTCGCGATAGACGGTGTCTGTCGCGATAGACGGTGTCTGTCGTGATAGAGTGGTTTGTCGCGATAGATGGTGTCTATCGCGATAGAGTGGTCTGTCGCGATAGACGGTGTCTGTCGCGATAGACGGTGTCTGTCGCGATAGAGTGGTCTGTCGCGATAGATGGTGTCTGTCGCGATAGACGGTGTCTGTCGCGATAGAGTGGTCTGTCGCGATAGACGGTGTCTATCGCGATAGAGTGGTCTGTCACGATAGATGGTGTCTATCGTGGATTTTGGTCTGTCGCGATAGACGGTGTCTGTCGCGATAGAGTGGTCTGTCGTGATAGATGGTGTCTATCGTGGATTTTGATCTGTCGCGATAGACGGTGTCTGTTGCGATAGACGGTGTCTGTCGCGATAGAGTGGTCTGTCGCGATAGATGGTGTCTATCGTGGATTTTGGTCTGTCGCGATAGACGGTGTCTGTCGCGATAGAGTGGTCTGTCGCGATAGACTGAGTCTGTCGAGGATTTTGGTCTGTCGCGATAGACGGTGTCTGTCGCGATAGACTGAAAAAACGCAAATTTTTGAGAAACTTCTAGTGATTTGGAGTGCTCTAATGGTGTAGGTTACCGTGCAAAACACGCATTCACAAAATATTAAGTTTTTCTGTCTGTCGCGGGTTGTCGTCCTGGGACCTGTGCAGAGTCTGTCGTACCTGCGCACACTGCTGGAGAAGGTGGTACAGCTAGTTCCTACAACAAAAGCTCAAAAACACACCAAAAACAGATAGCATGCAAGCTCTCTCTCACTCTCTCTCACAATGAAATGAGGGAAATGAGGTGGGGAGTGTAATATGAACAAAAAACTGAAAATTTTTTGTGGAGATGGAGATGGAGGTGGGAGATGGTGGGGATGATGATGATGATGATGATGATGGTGATGCGAAAGTAAGGAAAAAATGAAGAAAAATAAAGAAAAGGAAGGATATTACCTATAACTCCAATGTCTCAACTCGACGTCTTACCATCACACGCTCGTCCTCGAAGCTCTCTCCCCGGCAACAGCGCCAAATTTGGTGTCACTCTAGCACAATGGTGAGTACCAACGTGAGAAGATTCACCTCATAATTGTCAATCCGTGGAGACGTGAGGACTAGTATGAAGACTATGAGCAAGTGAAGGCACAAGTGTGTGAGTGAGAAGCACACAAGCATGCACACACATACACACACGTGCACACAAGGCAAGAACAAGGAGAGGAACAATGGAGTTCTTTGCATTAGTCAAAAAGTCTCTTACATAAGCTCAATTCACAAACAATCTAACCCCAAAAATGAGCTCTCTAGCTCTTTTTATAGTTTTCTCACTAGCTTTGGCCTTGTCCAGACCTAGTGTCCGGCCTAGTTATAAATTAGGTTCTAGAGCCTATTTGAGGGCTCAAACGAAGTCTAAAAATTATGAAAATTGATATGTAGCTAATTCTAATACTCCTCAAGCTCGAGGACTCCTCGGCTTGAACAAAATGGAGTCTATTCTACCAAAAATGGAATTTACAATGTGTGTGTAGTGATTAAAATCACTTGAGTTGTGGATGGTCCTTGGAAAAAATGATTAGGCCTTGTTGCCGTATTGTGCATGATTGCTCCGTTGTGCTAGTATGCTCTTCATCTGACTTGTATGCCAACAGCCTCTTTGACACATGCTCCTAGATCAAGACATCTTCTGTAATATACCAAGGTTCTCAATTGTGCACTTTTTAATCCTTCGATAAACAAGGAAACTTGCCTAGCCATTGAAGGTAATTCATCTTTTAGACACCTATCAATGTATTGCTTAAATCTCCTAGCAGCCTCTCTCACATTTTCATCTCTCTATTACTTGAAGCTATGTATCAAAGTTTTTGTACTATGCTTGATTCTAGTTTTGGAAAACTCCCCTATAAAAGCTTCAAGAAAAGTTTCTATGTCAGAATACATTTCCTTTCTCAGTGGAATAAACCAAGATAATGCTGGTCCTACTAGGGTTAGACCAAAAGCTTCAAATTGAACTTTATAGTCTTCTACCTCTTCAACCCTAATCATCTGTCTAAAATCAGAAGCATGTGCATGAGGATTCAAGTAACCCTCATATTGATTTTTCATGCACTTAGCCACCTGATAGGGTCTGAGCATCCTTGCTTGGTTTTGCCATTGTGGCCTCCTTCTGACTGGAAACTCTGACATCTCGTCTCCTTCCTTTTCAAAAGGATTAGGAGAGGTATATGTTCTTCTTTCCTTATGTGTTTCAATGGGAGTGCGATTCCTACTTGGTCTTGGTATATCTGTTTGCCCTAGATCTTGATCCCAAGGTATCTTATCTACACATTGACCTAGATCATTGGAATTTTCTGGATCATGTGCAAATATGTAGACACATCCTTGTCTATCCTCATATTTGCCATCTCTGAATTGTGCCACTGGCATTAAGTTCAGAAACCTATAATTTTCTCAGCCTAATGAGAGACTTATGCATGCCATCTTGATACACATAGGCTCCTAACCTATTGGTATACATATATTTGAGGATATTTCTATAGTCATCTGTGTCTAAACTCTCATTTTCCATGTTGATTGTGTTGTCTATCTCCTCTTCCTGATAATCACTCTGATCTATGTTCCTTTTTGGCTGTAGCCTTGATATTTTAGTGCCTAATCTCAAAATTATTCAAAGTCTTTACAATTTCACCAATTGATCTATTTCCAAAATTCCTCCAAGTCCTAACCTTAATTTGTTTACCTTGAGTGCTTTCAATGTTTTGCAACTTCTTTCACTTTTCCTTAGTTCTCTAGATGAACTCTCCCTTGTATATACACTTTTTTTTTATTGATTTTGATTTTTTTTGTTTTACTTTTTCTTGATGAAAATCTTGTTTTTCTCAAAAACCAAGATTGTCAATGTATATGTGAATTCTAGAGCTTTTCTTATCTAAAATATGTGAAATTCCTTTTGTTTATATAGATTTACCAAGAAACCATACTAGAAGTTGATGTTTTTTTTCTAAAATTGACCAAAATCGTGTTTTTGTCTGAAATCACGCTTTTGTTATTTTTATAATATTTCTGTGATGGAAATTACAATTTCTTTTCAATATACTATATGTTCTATGGAGTTTGACTTAATTTCTCCAGAAGCTCATATAGAAAATGAGTTTCCTTATGAGATTGGACAAAAATCGTATTTTACTAAAAATCATGATTTCGTTGATTTATATATTGACAAAGGTTTCATTTCACAAACTATATATCTGTAACACCTTAGGCTTACCCAAAGTATACACCTAATTTTCTCAATTAAAAAAAATAGAGTTTTGTCAAAATCATAATTGTTTGATGAAAATTGCGATTTTCTGATCAAAATCATGTTTTCTTGATTTGGAAAAAAATCACAATTTAATTGTGTCAATGAGATGTTAACTTTTGTTGTTACTCAAAATTGTGTTTCCCACAATTTGATTCCAAAAATAGTGTTTTTCACGATTTTGGTTGAAAACAGTGATTTCCACGATTCTGGCCCAGAATCGTGTTTTTCATGATTTCGGACAAAAAGAGTTACAAGTGAAAATTTTGTTTATTGGTCTATACCAAAATCACGATTTTGATGTTCATAAAATTGTGTTTTTCTCAATTTAGGGACAAAAATCATGTTTTTTCACGATTTTCAGTCCACAATTGTGTTTTTTAGGATTCTATGCACAGAATCGTGTTTTCTCACGATTTTGAGCAAAAAATCGTGTTTTCTCATGATTTTGATCCAAAATTGTGTTTTTTCATGACTTTGATCCAAAATCGTATTTTTCACAATTTTGATCCAGAATCGTGTTTTTCATAATTTTGATCTAAAATCGTGTTTTTTCACGACTTTGATCCAAAATCGTATTTTGCACGATTTTGATCCAAAATTGTGTTTTTTCATGACTTTGGATAAAAATCGTGTTTTGCACGACTTTGAACCAAAATCATGTTTTTTCCACGACTTTGGATTTCAAGACAATCGTGATTGCTCACAATCGTATAAAACACAATTTTCTGATGAAAATCACGTTTCTGGAAATCATGATTTTGAACCCTTGCATAGAATCGCGATTCTTGATGTAATTTGAGAAATAATTTGAAAACCACGATTCTATGTTTTTGGTGATTTTTCTGATTTTTCTGTGCAAAAATGATTTTTAAGCTTTGATTAATGTAAAAATAAATCTAATAACAAAATACCTTGCAGCTTGATAGCTAAAACCCAAAATTTTTTGTATCTGCTGAAAGTCGTGATTCTTCTGCTCTCACTCACTCACTCTCACAAAAATGAATTTTTCAAATGGAAATTGTGCTTTTATAGTATGCTGAAAATCACGATTCCGAATGAATTCAATGATTTGGACTTCAAAATTTTGACATTCTCCTAACCATGCATAGTCATTAACAAATTTATGTCATATCATCCACTTTTAATTAAATTCCCATAATCGCCTCTCAAGATGAAAATCGTGATTCTGTGTCAATTGTTAAAATTTGCCAATTTTCAATCCGTGAAGACTCAGACTAAATTTTCTCAATTCAGCACATCAAGGCATCTTTTTCCAAAAGACCTGCACTATACTTATGAAGATCATGAGCAACCATCCATTTACATAAAGATAAAGATTCACACCTCTTAAAAGCTAAATTTAATCCTTGTTTTCCCAAAAGACAAGCTTATTACCTACTTTTCCAAGTTCACATGAGGGATATTAGAGTAGTATATTTCCCAAATGTGTTTGTTTACCATCCACCATAGAAGATCCAACAAGGTCCAATACTTCAATGGAAGCTTTGATAGCTTTCCTGGCAACGGTGCCAAAAAGATGTTTGTTATTCTTTGGAGTTGTCCTCTCCAATCATCATAAGATAAAAGATTAACTTTCAAATCTTAAATTTGTCAATTCGGGAAGCATACTAAGACCACAACTCTTTCTAGTTAATGGAATCCAAGAAAATGTAAAAGAAATTCTGATTTTTGAGAAGAATATTTGAAGAAGGAGTAGGGAAACTAGGATTTCATGTATCTAGAGCTATTCAATAGCTTTTTCAATGATTCTTGTGTGACATTTTTCCTGTAGATTACAATTATGAACTCAAAAATAATTTTCATTACCTGTATCACCGAAATGAGACAATCATGATTCTGATAAAACTGAGAATTTCCATCTCTAACAATGATCTTATGCATGTAAACACTCAACATACTGATAATCACCTCTCCTTACAAACTCCATTTCGTAATACACAAGTTAAGACAACAAATTCCATGTATAACACATAAGAAAGACTCAAGAACCATTCATGAACACTCAACAAAAGAGAAACACGTTTTTCTAACTGAAGCTCTTCATTCACATGTCTCATGAGTACAAAATGATACAACCCTTTCAAAATACAAGATTTTGTCCTTTATACTTTTTCAAGTGTCCCTTTTCACACTTGAAATTTGGTCCTCTAAATTTCTTATCTACAAATATGTGCTTGAAGAGCTTCTAAAAATTGTCAAAAAATACATATGACTTCCTCTATCCATGAGGAAGACTCTAGCTCATTTTTACAACATTCTGATAAATATTTTACAAGATAATGGATCTTTTTACAACAAAAATCCTATTCTAGCAGAGCCATAGAGGATACAAAATTGGTGCATTCCATAGGATGAGGATCCTTGTGGATGCATGAAGACACCCACTTATGAATGTGCAAAGTTGCAGTAGAAGAGGAGATGAGAGAAAAGGCCATAGAAGTAGGTGCGAAGGAAACTCATAGACCAACTCAAGACCAAGCCTATGCACCTGTAGTTTTCCCAGAAAAAGAATTTGAACCTCGTGGTTGGGCAAAAATCCTAGCAACAATGGATGTAGCCATCAATGAAGAACAATGGAAACCACACTGTGATGAAGATAGCTAACATTTAACTCTTCACAATAGAGCCAATTATGTGTAATGCAATTCTTGAAGAATGCGATCCTATTATGGAAGGAGTTGAACTAGAGAGTAACTTTGGTTTAGAGTCAATCATTATGGACCCTTTTTGTGCATCAGAATAAGCCTATATGAAGTAGAAGCACGCCCTCAAGGACAAGGAGAGTTTATGAATGATGTGAGATTAGCCACATAGGTAACCACTAACAGTGATGGTACGAAAAGAAAGAAACGAGAATTATCACCAGATGAGGAAGAATCTTTGTTTGACGTTCCTGAAAATTTTAAGTAGGAGATCGAAGATAGGAAAGTCATGATAAGAATGCCTAAAGGAGAAGCACTAGCAAGAGAATCGTGACCATAGAAGAAGGTTAAGAATGATGTACATACATAGGACATTATCTAAGAGGATGAGGAGCAAGAGTTGAAAGCCTTGCTAAGAGAATACAGAGATGTTTTTGCATGGAGTTACAAGGACCTAAAAGGAGTAAACTCTAATATATGCTCTCATACGATTCCCATGACCTCAGATGCCAAAACCTCTAAGCAGAAGCCATACACATATAACGATAATTATGCGGCCAAGATCAAGGAAGAGATACATCGGTTAATAGAAGCAAGATTTATATATGAATTTGAGCACACTGAATGGGTATCCCCCATTGTAGTGGTGCCCAATAAGAATGGCAAGTTACGAGTTTGTATTAACTTGAAGAAAGTTAACACAACCACTATTAGAGATAGTTATCCGCTTCCTATCACTGAGCATCTATTAGAAAGAGTGGTAGGAAAGGAAGTATATAGCTTCTTTGATGGGTTCTCTAGCTACAATCAAGTGGCCATTGCCCCATAAGACCAGCATAAGATGGCTTTTGCTATAGAGTGGGGCATATTCACTTTTTCGGTAATGCCATTTGGTCTTACCAATGTGCTAGCTACCTTCTAGAGGCTGATGTGTCATGTGTTCAAAGAGTTCTTGCATAAAAACTTGGAAGTCCATGTTCATGGTCTATGTACCCATTCCAACATTAGACAAACACATATCCCCGAACTGAGAGCTATCTTTGACAAATGTAGAGAATATCAAGTCTACTTGAATCCAAAAAAGTGTGTTTTCATGGTCATACAAGGCAAGATTCTAGGACACAGTGTCAAAGAATGGCATATCTGGAGATGAGGATAAAGTTAGAGCTATTGCAGAGCTACCTAGGCCAAAGAATATCAAGGAAGTACAAGCTTTCATGGTGCATTGCGGATATTATCAACGATTCATTCACAGGTATGCTATAATTGCAAAGCCTTTGTACTCCCTCTTGACTAACTTTGAGTGCACCAAGGAATGTGAAAAGGCCTTTAACTAGCTTAAGTGATGATTATGTTCATCACCAATCTTGACTACACCAGATTGGAACAAGCCATTCCACGTTCACATGGATGCATCCAATTATGCTATTGGGTGTGTACTAGCACAACCTATTGGTGAAGGTAATATGGATCTACCCATTGCTTATGTTAGTAGACAATTGGATGCGGCTCAACAAAATTACACTGCTTGCAAAGATTTTCAATGCCCGGATATGAACTATGGAACTTGATCATCGACAATATCACCTCACTTACCATGTAGTTTGACATACATCCAATGGAAAGTCATTCAAAGTCCAGAGACTTGTTTCAAGTGATGGTGCAAAGGTGTTTGTGAGCATTCTCTTAACAATTTAAAGAGCAAGAACAATCATTCTCCTCGATGAATGTGCTAAGAAGACTTTCTTACTTAAGTAAATCATGAGCACATTTACACCAGGTCCTATTTTCTCTCCCCTTGGAGTGATACTACACTCTTTAAGCTAAGTTCTTTATCTGTCTTATTTCTCTTTCCTTTAGATGAACCTCACGATGACATGTTCTCTCCTTGATACCCTGAGGATTGTATATACCCAATGGAAGGGAGTGAGAGTCTCACCATTGAACTCTAATTATTTGTCCATAGAATTAGACGTACATGCCTTAACGGCAAATAAAAACAATGCTAAAATCAAACAGTTATACAAACGTTTTGAACAATATTCATGTCTCTGTGTAAACAAACACGATAGATCATGCTTAAAATACTCATGGCTTAAGTGTTATTCATCATGAAGTTGAGAGGTTTGAAAGAGCATTGAAAAGGGAATACGGTAGCAAAACCTGGCTCTACCAAATGTAGGGGTACCTAGCATAGTTGGTACATGAAATAGCTGGCATCAACTTCTTATGAAAAGGTAAGGTCTCACTATGATGTCATTATGAAATGATAGAGAACCCTCTTATCTATGTATGAACATATAATCATCCAAAATTGTTCTCAAGCTCAATTTTCTCCCTCCTTTCTCCAATCTCCGCGACATACCTAGTGAACCCGACATGAAAGGAGGGGGTGAATAAAATATCGAGCTAGTGCACTGAAGAATTGAGTTAAGATCTAGAAATTGAGTGATCTAGCACTTTGGACATGGAAGATATCCAAGCTCAGTTTATATACGCTTTCAGGAAGAGGATATGCATCAAAAAGCCATCCAATCACTTCATGAGTGCTTAGTCAAGCGGTGTGGATTTTTCAAGGGTAAGAATGTCTCCAGTTCATGCAATTAGAATTTGAATTTGAATGAGAATAAATTGCAATTAGAGAATGATGAACCTTCCTATTCAGAGTGTAAATCTTATAAATGTATTCAAAAAATTAATCACAATCAAGATGAAAGTTTGGGTAACCATAATGGAAATCATGAAATCCTTTCAAATGATTTCAACCCTAAAATGGATCAAAACATATGCATGATGGATTTGTTTGATGATGGTCTAAATACTCCAAATTTCAAAAATCTATAGACATGTGCTCATTTATCATGTGCATCTTCATATGATACATTGGAGAGAATCGTGAATAAAGGAAAAACTATGCTCAAATGATTGCATTATGAATTTTCAAATTTTCCAAGAGCTATGCAATCTAATCAGGCATTCAAGGGATGAATATGCAAATGAAGTGGTTTGTTCGCAAGTCTAACATTTTCAAGAATGTCCTAAGATGAGTGCAATACAACGTTGGTTGTTCTATAAGCACAACTTCTTTGGTGAGCATGTATCAAGGGAGATAGGTTTGAAGGAAAAACCCTAATAAATGAGAATTGACAATGCCAAAAAGGATTTGAAATAAAAATGTATATATATCTCATGTTCTTTGCTTTAATCTTAACATAGATACACGGAACCAAATAAAAATCAAAAGGCAAGGAATTGAAGTGGGAACACCTATGGTAATGAATGCATGTTGGATGAGAGGTTTGAGTTCAATATAAATAAAATAGATGCTTCTAAAGTTCATATGAATGGTTTTTTTTTCCAAAATCTGATTATTGAATGTGATGCTACTAATTTTTCTTATAAGGTTTGAGAACATGTGTTGCAATGGAGCTAATTGATGAATCTAGAGATGGATGGATTGCATAGAAGGCAATGACTTTCGAGTTGCATGTTTATGTTTTACTGCAAATGGTTTTTTGAAGTTCTTTCATGGATTGCATGTACATATTGTTCCATACGATTTGATGCTTCTCATATTTTGTTTAGTTTCTATGAGTGCATGAAGTGACCAAGCGGAGACAATGGAGATGGCAAACAAAGAATGAAGTTGTGAAAAACATTTTATCTAGCTTTCCTCCTTTAACCCTGATCTTTTCTTTGCACCATCTATGAGTTGCATTGCATATAAAGTATGCATACTTTAAGTGGAGAAGAGCACATGTGTTGATTCCCATAGGTGCACGTTCATTTGCACATGAGAGATATTTGTAAATATTATAAATAAAAGTCAGTGAGTCTTAAGCGAAAATGAGAGGAGTTGTGAGAGGACAAAAGTGATTGCATTTGAGAGTGGAAGTCATGAGTGAAGAGGTTCCTTAAGTAGAAACCATGAGAGGCATTTCCATGCTTGCACCATGATTGTGAATGCTTGCATTTAGAGTACGCATGTTTGAAAATGTAAGTGCACATATGCTTTCAAAATCATAGGTGCACATCCAATTGCACACTAAATAAGTTGTAATTAGTGCATGAAGAAAATCTGAGTTTTAGTATAGATGGAAAGCCTTGTCATCAAATGCTAATTACCTCTTTTATTGGACCATTCTGTTTTCTGATGCACTTAAAAAGTATGCCTATGATAGGGTCCTCTACATGGTCATGCATAGACACAATGATTTTGTATGCCCATGCACTTGAGTCTTCTCATCTTCTTTGAAATTTCAAAAGTCTTGCAGATGCAGATATGAAGATTAGCATTGCTGTGTCCGAAGGCCCCACAGGTTTAGAGGGGGTGGATGTGATCGCGATTTGAAGCCAAGCTAAAAATCAAGATGAACCTCACGAGAGCATGTTGTCTCCTTGGTACCTTGATCATTGTATATACCCAATGGAAGGGAATGAGAGTCTGACCGTTGAACTCTAATTACTTGTCCATAGAATTAAACGTATGTGCCTTAAAGCCAAATAAAAACAATGCTGAAATCGAACAATTGTACAAAAGTTTTGAACAATATCCATGTCTCTATGTAAACAAACACGATACATCATGCTTAAAATACTCGTGTCTTAAGTGCTATTCATCGTGAAGTTGAGAGGTTTGAAAGCGCATTGAAACGTGAATATGGTAGCAAAACTTGGCTCTACCAAATGTAGAGGTACCTAGCATAGTTGGTACATGAAATAGATGGCATCGACTTCTTATGAAATGGTAAGGTCTCAATATGATGTCATTATGAAATGATAGAGAACGCTTTTATCTATGCATGAACATATAATCGTCCAAAATTGTTCCCCAGCTCAATTTTCTCCCTCCTTTCTCCAATCTCCATGACAACGTGCACTCAACACATAAACACTTCACATCCCACCTAGGATGTTTTGGAAATATGTACCCAAAAAGTCCCAAATCCAACACGATCTAATCCAAAAACCTATACAATTTTTCACAACCAACAACTATGATCCCACAATAAAACTTTGGAGAATTAAACTCTGTATCAAACCCCCTAATTCGATTCTGTAAATCTAGTCAGTAGATGCATTCTGAGTACAATGCATATCTAGAGTATGCATCTAGGTAAATCATTGCCCTACTAACTAACACTCACATCACAATGAACACCTCACTCAATACTCATTAACTCACTCACTAGCTCATTAACCAAAGCGAGTATCATGTTGGTGTTGTAAAGGAGACAAAGTACCATCATGTTTTCGTTGCAATGCTAATATGATCTCATTTTTTAGCAAATTCAAAGGAAACATTACTACTAGCATTATGGCTGACACAACAAGTACTAGCAAGGACAAGTCAAGCCAGAGTTAGCATGGAAAACCTACCCATTGAAGTGCCATGGATCGAGCGAACTATAGAGCTGAGCCAACTTCAACAAATACCAATTTTTTATCCACATACAGGATTGAGTGAGAAGGTTAGCGGTCATTCTCACTAGCTTAATGAGATGCAAGGGCGACTAGGAGATGTAGCATACATATGGGAGTCCAAGTGTGAATTTGGCAATGTATGGGGACGGTTGCAATTTTTCTCAAAAGAATTCGAGACTCTCTGAAAAAACCCAGAGCTACAAGTAATATGGCAACGTGCAAGATTAGCCGAATATTTCAAGATGCCTATACCAAAGCCAGACTTCCAACGTTGTTATTATTTAGTGTCTAACCTAAAGGCTAGTAGAATAAAAGATCGACCACGTACCTTTGTCATTCCCTCTCTATCACACAAAAATTATTTAAAGAAGTTTGAACTCACCTTAGAATTGGTAAGGGAGGCACTAGACATGCATGGAATGTGTGTACCATCCGAGAAAGACCCTTTGATACCTGAGAACATGAAGAATAGAAAGCCAATGAAGCTAGCAGACATGGTGGCACTCACACCAAATGTTTCCATTCCGCTCCAAATGTGCATGCAACATTTTGCATTTCTAGGACAAGATAAATTCACACAGCCACACAAAAGAATCAGGTTCAATCTTTACTTGGTAGAGACAGGGTCACTTACCATTAAACTCCCTATGTGGATTATTGACCAGCTTAACGAAGCTAACAAAAGGTGGTTCAAGAAGCCAGTGGTGAATGGTTGCTATGAAATCACTCGCATAATATATAGGTGCTTAGCATATGATGTGCCCATCGAGCTGCACTGACCTAGTCACAACTACAATTGTTTAAAGGATGCAAAGCTTCAAGCCACCAATCCAAGAGAATAAGGGGCAGTCTTCCCTGTGTCCAAACAAGAGAGGTTCTTACGACCCCAAAGGTCTCACCACAAGGGGAAGCCTCAGTGCCTCCTTTTACGATTCGAATTCCTAGATCTGAAGCTAAAAGCACATCACGAGCTGCCCCATCTACTCCTCCTGTCCCACCAGAATTTGAATTTGCTACCACAGGAGACACTGAAGGAATGAGCATCTTTGATTTTGAATCCTTTTTGTAGAACACGCAACTATCAGATGTAGAATTCTTTTCAGATACTAAAGGACCTGTCACATCCTCCCAAAGAAGAGGTAAATCAATAGAAGGATGCCATGTACTCTGGGATGACGATCCATAGAGAACTTTATCTCAACAACTAGAATGCCTAGAGGGTGAATAAGGGGAAGAAAAAGAAGAAGAAGAAGAAGGAGAAGAAGAAGAAACCACTGGAGCCCCATCATATACTACATTACTACGTAGATTATACTAGATTATGGAAAGAGTGAGCATAATAATTACTTTCAGAACTATCGGAAGAGGCCGGTGTCGACTCAAAACTATCAGAGAGTGTTAATGGCCCAACTATCGAAAGAGGCTGGTGTCAACTCAGAATATAGTGAAACTCTACTATTGCTAGTGGAAACCTATGGAGTAGTGGAAGGTATAGGATCCACAGTAGAGAGGCCACCCGCCCAATATGCTCCACATTGCTTCCAAACACGACCTTGATGAGGCAAACACATTCAGATTCCTATTACCACTGTTGAGCCAACTGTAATTGTGACTTAACCCATAGAGACATCTCAAGAAACTAGGACTCCCACCAGGAAACAATTGCCATGCATGATGAAACCATAGAGCAATTACCTCCAAGACCTTCACCATCACCCCCTCGAACTCAGACTTTAAATATAATCCCTACCATTGATGCCCAAGAGCAATCCTTTGTCTTCCGTAGTCCTACTTCTAGTGCAACCCTCTTTTCATCTGTTGAGAACCCTTTATATCACACCACCACCATTACAACCGAGTCCCTCATGGAGCCTTCCCTAGGACACCCTACCTCAACAACTTTTGTAATAAGGCACCAAGACCTTAGTTCCACATTTACGTTTCCCCATTTTCGAAGATTTTTCTTGGGTAGTCCCACCTCAATGCTCGAACATTCCAATCTGTGTCCCACCAATCCTTCAACCCATTTGGGCCGCTATCTCGGGAATGTTTCGACCCATGTCTTGACCATTTCCACCATTCCCATTCCCAAAATCCACTTCACATTTATTCACCACAATATCACACACACCACCTGCTATCTGGTAGGCACCACTCTCACCTCCACATCCGACAGTATGGGCATTTCACCACTCACAGCACCTCCCCCTGCCCCCCACGATTCCTCCACCTCCCATTCCCCCACCACCTTCACCTACACACACATCTCTAATTGACACAATATCCACACTTCCTCTTCCCCTTGCATCAACCATTGTACACACTACAACGTCATCTATAGGTAATGCATTTGATACTATGCTTCAATGTATGTCACAACTAAGGATGGAGTACATTCAGCTAGAGGAACATAACAAGCGATTATAAGCATACTCTACAAAATTACAACAATGCATAACTATACTGGAAGAAGATAAGGAAAGTCTCCAAACACAATTTCACACATTACAGGAGGTCCATAGCATATTGGAAGCAAAATTGCATAATGTAGATACAGATGCCATGTAGATAGTTGAAAGTCATCTACACACACAAATGGAACATAATTTCAAACTCTAGTGAAACATGGCACTACTATGAAGCCACCTTGGTGCAGCTTAAGAAGAAAAGCGATGGCTCCAGATAAAGAACATAAAATCATACTAGAAGACTATGCCACCCTACTAGAAGCCCATGACCAATTATTAGAAGAAGTGGATCACTTGAAACAACAATGGAAGGAGGATACTACCGTTGTTCCCCAAACCACTCCCAACCTCATCACTCATCACTAACTTAGAAGCCCTATAGGAACTACAAAAACAAGTCACAACAAGCACGACTACTACAATATGAAAGGCCACTGGTCCCACTCAAGACTCCCACAAATAAAAAAACAATATCCATTCCTGTGGAACAAACATTTGAAGAAGACTATGATCCACAACCCATTCAAGGCAAAAGACAAACAGAAGAAGGCCAAGACACATTTGAAGCGCCATGACCCCTGTGGTTCAAACAGGTGGAAGAAATTAGGCGTACTCATGAAGACAACATTGTGGTGCAAAACCAGGCCATGCGAATAATAGAAGAAACGGTCCTCAAATCTAGCTATTTCCAACATTTGGCATCAAGGCAACTTATCATAACATCTGAGCTCCAGTACATGCCTTGGGAGGTGTAGCATACCCATATAGCAAAAACGTTGTGCTCATTTCGTAGGAGAGGTCTTGGTTTCCGTGCTCAAAGCCTTGGCTATTGACATGTGGTGCCTTGACACGCTGAAAGATCTTGAAAATTGTTTGCATCATATCGAAGATCTAAATAGTCATATATGTGACAATGTCATCCATGCAGTGTAAGTGGGGGATCTAAGGGTGAATGGTCGCCATCATATATCCAATGGTTGGAGGGCCACACGATGGTGCTAGATAGGGATAGTTTAGCCAGGCCTAGCATTGCTTGTTATTTTGAACCTTGATGGTATTCTAAGAGCGGCATCATGGCATAGGACCCGAGCACGGATTGTACGTCAGGTGTAGTGGTGCTTTTGTATATGTGTGTATCATTTCTAGGTATTCTTTCAATAGCTCCATACACCAATTTGGCTTAAAGATCTTTCCTTTCTTTACTTCAGGAGGCAGGTCTTCGGGCACAAATTGTGTAGCATGAGTTGCTTTCTTCCCCGTTTCTTTCTCAATAGCTAATTGGTACTCTTCCATGTATAGAAATTATGGTTTTTATTGAAGTTCATTAATGAAGATATACCTGCGGGATGCCAATTGAGCGAAATAGGATGATTGTAATATTCATTCCTTAATCATGACCATGGCATGTAGGTATGTTTCTACTCATGTAGAGTGAGTCTTACCAAGTTCTTCCATCGATTTGAGCCATGCCGGAATAGGAAGTTCAAAAGTGTCTTGGCCATCTACCATGACACGTCTACCTGGGACTCGTTCTGGTTCATATGCTTCTTCGTATGTATCCTCCATCAGTATAGAAACAATTTCTTCTTTAGCAAGAATCTCTGGTGGGAAAACTGGCCTAGGAGGTTCTGATTGAGTTGTAATATGTGCTTGAAGATCGACACGAGCCCGTAAAGGTAGTGAGATCTTCTAGGATTTATGGGGGGTTATTTCAAGAACACGTTGTGGCCGTTCAACAAGTGTTCGTAGTAGTAGAATTTTCTAATCATTTTGAAGCTTGATACTCTTCATGGATCTTATCGTAATCCTCTAGTAGTCGTGCATGATTTTCTAACAGTATTTGCATGGATTTGAAGGGTGCGACTTTAAATCTGTTGGGACTGAGGTGTTCATTAGGTCTATCTAAAGTTGCTTCTAGGTTCTCACGATTCTATTCTTGTAGTCTCTGATTCTCCTCTTTAGCAACTTCAAGATGATGCCTTAATAATCCCATATTACGAGTGACAGTGGCGTTTTGTACTGTCTAAGCATGTAAAAGATTTTCTACATGTGTGGGAGCTTCTTTAGTCTTTTGTTCCGATTCTAACTCTAAAGAGTGGTAAGCCTCACGTAATTTCTGATTGCATGCATTCAGGGAAGCATTCTCGATGGTTAAAGAACTTAACTGCACTTGCAACTGTGTGGTAGTCTGTTTCAATGCTTGGTAATTGCTTTTGAGAGATGCAAGTTCATCTCTAACTTGGGTCATACAAGCAAACATTTGCTAAAATGTGATGTCGATCTTAGGTGATAATAACAATGGTGCGGTGAATGAAGATGATGTTAGTGTGGGTGTAGATGCAGTGGGAATGGGAAAGGGGAATGGGAGGGTGGATGCAGTAGTGACCGTAGAAAATTTTTGTGTGCCTAGATGTGGTGGTGACATGGTGGATGTGAGTGGTGGTGCGGTAGGTGGTGAAATGTCCAGGTCACGAGACGTGGCATCTAGTGCAATGATGGTGAATAGTGGTGTGATGGTGGGTGTGTGAGTGAGTGTGAACACGGGATTTACAACGGAGGAAGAATATATGACCTGTTGAGTGTCACAGATGGTTTGAAGTATAGGAGAAGATAGAGGTGATATACTTGGATGGGGAGGTGAGACGGGTGAGAAGGTCATCAGGGGTGGAAATGGAAACATAGGCCATGGAGGGATGGGAAATGAAGGAAAGGATGGATTGAGGAATGTGTTGATTGGAATGGGGGTAGCTATAGTGGAAGGGGCAAGTGTAAGGGTTTCGGGTAGAGTTGGGGGTGTTTGAAGGGTGATAGTTTCAGCTACGACACTTGCTATGAATGTGGACAATGGGGAGGTGGGGTGTACAGGGGAAATTGGATGCATGGGAGATAGAAGAGGTGTAGATAATGTGATGGGGATTTCAATGGGGGTTGAAGATACTGCTAGTAAAGGTTGATGCAGGGAGTCGATGACGATTGTTTCTTCTGCTGGTTGGGATTCTGTTGTGGTGTCATGGATAAGCTATGCTTCTTTTGGATAATTAGCAGACTATGCGTCCATTGGCATGCAGATATACTGACCTGGCTTGGACATTAAACGGATGTGCCGAGGGTCAAACTGTGGTAGTTTCTTCCTCTTCAAAAAAGTGCTTCAATAGTGCCCACCGACTTGACTCATTCTTTAAAACCCTAAATGAAGGATTCTTCAAATCCTCCGTTAGTGAGTTCTTGCTCTAGGGTTTCTAGACTTTTTTCTTCAAAGAACTGTCAGCACGCCCACACTGCTTGCATATTTTGATATAATTTTTGAATGGCGAGTGTGTAGGCAGCGGCCTCAAAGGTGTCATCTTCATGGGTGCTCGTGTCAGCATTGAAGTCTATCACTCCATATGAGGCTTGGCATGGCCACAAGCCATATGTGGCTCACCTACATGTCCTTGGTGGTCTGGCATATGCATTAGTGCCTAAACAACAACGCAAGAAATTAGATGATAAAGCAATGAAATGTATTTTTTTTTTGTGTACATGTTAGGTCCATGAATTTTTAATTTTTTGGGTGCTAACGCGTTTACTTCATGATATATGCATTTGATTCAGGTGTTGCGGATATTAGGAGCCAAGAACAACAACAATACAACGGGTTTCTGATGTCATAAAAATCGATCTGGAATAAGTGTCAAGTGACTATTTTTAGATCTTTTGCCACAGGGTTGTATTTACCAACTAGTGATATTGATGTGGTGATTCTTGATTCTGATTGTTGTGTCGATTCAAGTGTTGGTGCAACTGAAATCAAGCCCACAAACTTGGTTGATTAGCTCATACTTTGTTTAATGACAAAACGTATGCAAGGCTTCATATGATCAACCTCTTGTAAAAAGTTCTTCACATTTACCTGTGTAAAAGTGGTACATATCCACATGGAGTTAGGAAGCTCTAAAATCATGACTCAATTGGTTGATGAGTAATGAGGGAATCTATCTTATACTTTAGGATTCACTTTTAGGTAGATCCTTGAATTTGAACTCAAACTTTGGCTCCAAGTACAACTATAAGAATAGGATCAAATATCTCGTGTGTAATCTCGAGCAAATGAGATCATTTTGAAGAGATTCATTGTGAAGTGAGAGCTTATCTCATAGCTCATTCACCTCTCACACATTCAGCAATGTATAATTGCCAATGACATTGTATTTGTATATGATTTAATACATATATGATCATTACATTCTCATTTCACTTCTCTGTTATAACTCCATCAAAACAGTAATCTTCTCAGATCTTCTTCTCGGTGCATGGTTGATCATTTGCCATGATTTAAAGCATAGTAGATTCAGCATACTGTCTAGTACATGATTACAAAGTTTCATTAGCATTTCTTTTCTAGATCGCGAGATATTAACTCATTTTTGCTCATTGGTCTGATGACTCTTGAACCCCAAAATTCTCAGAATGGTCTTATGATTTGCAAAACATCTTTCTCTATGTGTAGTCCATCATTTTTTATGAAATCACTCATGATTGATATCTTACTAAGCTAATTAGAGTTTCCCAAAAAGGAATTAATCCAATTGCTACTATGCTTAGAGAACTGTTCAAAACATTAAACATGTGTAGGAACTAAAATAGCAAGTTTTTGTTCTTGGATCAACTCCTACCTATCTGTTTTGATCCATTGATTAGTGGATCATACTCCAAGCAACATATATGATTATTTATGATCATTAGCTAGCTAAAGTGCCAACCGCACTCTCTAGCACTCATTCTTAGCAGGTGTGAAGCAAGATCAAGCAACACCACTTCATCTCTGAAGACTAGCCACCATCTCCTCCAACACTGGTATCAGAGCAACAACAATCAAGATGGGAGATGGATTTCCATCCCTCATTGATAACTTGGACACAAACAACTACTCAACATGGTCACTAAGGATGCAAGCCTACCTTCAAGGGAGAAGTCTATATGGACACATCTCAGGAGATGAAGAAATGCCAATCTTTAGGAGCAAGCATCAACCTACAAGCAAAGAGCAAGAAAGGTTGACCACATGGTATGCAAAGGATACCCTTGCCATGTCCTATCTACTAAACTCAATCTTTGATTTCTTGTTACCACACATTAGGAATTGAAAAACCTCCCAAGAGACCACACATTAGGAATTGCAACATGTGTGGTCTAACCAACCACACACAGAAGAATACTTCAAGAATACAAGGAATCAAAGGGGAAGAGTTTTCCATAGAGGTAGCTATGGACAATCCAGAGGTAGGTACAACAATGGAGGAGCCAACTACAACCATAAATACAATCAAAGCTACAACAACAACAATTATCAAAGAGGTTTCAAAGGAAGAAGAGATTACAAAAACTATACTGAAGACCAAGAAGATTCAGTACTCATCATGAACATGACATCCAAGCAAGGTAAAGATGATGAGCATCTTTTCTATATTGATTCAGGTTGTTCGAATCATGTCGTTGGAAATGTAGCTTTATTATCTGACCTTGAAGAACCCCAAAGGGAAGCATGAAGTATAGACAGGTGATGATACTAAACACTCAAACAAGCAAATTAGAAATGTCAAAACATCTAATGATAGCATGAACCTTTTGAGTAAAGTTCTATGTGTGCCAACTATAACCAAAAACCTAATTAGTGCCGGGCAGATTGTTGAGAAAGGCTTATAGGTCAAATTCACTAAGCATGGAGCAAATGTAGAAGACCCTCAACAAGTCTTCAAAAGGATTGCTAAAGGTGAGAAGTCCGGTAGATTATTCATTTGAGATTGAAGACACAAGGAACATAACACTATTCAATTATAGAGATCAAACCCTATTTGAGTTAGAAATATGGCACAAAAGGCTAGGACACATAGCAGAAAGAACTCTGAACCAAATATGGAGCGATCAAAATATGTTTGGCATTCCCAATGTGACCAAGAAACATATGATATATAAATGTGAAGCATGCCAATTTGGCAAAGCTCATAGGCAACCATTCAAAAGGAAGGGATACATTCATGAGGACTACTTGGAGCTTGTACACACTGATGTGTGGGGTCCTAGCAAAGATCCATCAATCTCTAGTTCAAGGTACTATGTTTCATTTATTGATGATTACAATAGATGGACAATCCTTTATTTCATGAAGCATAAGGATGAGGTGTTTCCATGTTTCAAAAAGTACTTGGTACTAGTTGAAAATTAGACAAGAAGGAGCTTGAAGAGGATCAGATCTGATGGATGTGGTGAGTACTTCTCACATGAATTTGATTCATTTCTAAACAATAGAGGCATAAAGAGGGAAGTAACAACAAGATATACTCCTGAATTGAATGGAGTGGCAGAGAGAAGCAACATGTTAATTGTTGAAGTTGTGAGGTCTATGTTGAATGAGAAGAAGCTACCTAATTACCTATGGTTAGAGTATGACTTGGAATATGATTTTCCAATCCTCACTCAAGAAGATCAACAATTAGCAGAAGATATCAACTCAGAGGATGAAGAGAAGATTGAATTCAAGGCTTGGAAGTCAAGAAGCAAGATCAAACTCAAGCAATTAGAAGACATACGAGAGTCTTGAAATCAAGCACTGACGAGATCACAAAGAGAAAGCAAATGACCCATAAGGTATGGCTATGATACATCAGTCACCAAGCATTCTGTGTATATCACTAAAGACTCTATGACAGAAGAGCCCTCTTCATTTAAAGAGGCTAGAAAGAAGAAAGAATGGAGAGAAGCCATGCAGGAAGAAGTAGAAGCACTTCAGGAAAACCATACTTGGGATCTAGTTCCCAAGAAGCCAAGCATGAAGGTAATTGGATCCAAGTGGATATACAAAATCAAAAAGAACTCAGATGGCTCTATAAATAGGTACAAGGCAAGATTGGTGGCAAAGGGATTTGCCCAAATTTATGGAGTGGACTATGAAGAAAACTTTTCACCTGTGGCAAAGATGCCAACAATTAGGATTTGGTAAGTGTTGCTACTTCTAAAAATTGGAATCTATATCAGTTAGATGTCAAGAATGCATTCTTAAATGGATGGATATCATAAGAAGTGTATATGGCACAACCACCAGGTTTTGAAGATTGAAGATAAAATGGGTTATGTATGCAAGCTAAGGAAGGCACTCTATGGTCTCAAGCAAGCTCCTAGAGCTTGGAACCATATGCTTGTTACTTATTTGCACGACCAAGGCTTTGTGGCTAGCAAGGCAAATTCTTCTTTATTTGTTAAGAAGAACAAATCAGAAGTTATCTACTTATGTGTCTATGTAGATGACATCATCATTATAGGGAATGATGGTAATGGCATCAAGCAAGTTAAGACTCAACTAATGGAAGAATTTAAAATCAGTGATCTTGGTTTATTAACCTACTTTCTTTGCTTAGAGCTTATGTACACAGATTTTCGTATATTTATTACTCAAAGATAGTATATACATGATATGTTGGTAAAGTTCAAGATGAAGAACACTAAAATTGCAGGTACTCCTATGGAACTCACTCTTAAGCTGAGCTCTCATGAAGGCATCTGCAGTGCACCATTCCCATAAAGGTCGAACACATTGAGGTTCACATAAACCCCTACGCAAGCTCCATTGATTTGCACAGTTCTGATGTGTCAATATTGAAGTAAAAGGCCGATAAATCGTCAATGCCAGGTGTACATTGAGTGTAGATGCTCACATCAAGACTTCAATGCACATTCGAATGCCCTTTGTGAACATATACCTCTGAAGAAAAAAACTTGTCTGAGTCTGGTGCTCATAAACAGAGACATATGCATGATGAAGGGACTGATGTACAACTATCGTTGCAGCACTCTCAACCTTCATACTGCAATGGATTATTGTTCTTCGTCTCTATTGTTTCCTTACAGTGATTCAGTGGGCCAAACATAGAGCCGAGTCTCCTCCATCATATCCTCTCTTCCCCTCGCATATAGCTTCCTTCTTTTGCAAGCAGGGTGTCTGATCCGATCTAACAGAACATCTGCTTCTAATGAATGCTCTGTAACATCGACAAGCTTGGGCACCAAAGCAATAAGATCAAGTTGCAAATGCTTTAGGGCCTTCTCTAGCACCAAAGCAATCTTTTGTGCTGACTGTGGACGTCTTCGAGGCTCAGGACAGCCTTGCAGAACAGCTCCATCTAATGCACGTAATGAATTAACAATCAGCCCTAAGAGCTCATCGGACTGTTCTGGCCACTACGGCTTATGTGACTAATTACTCATGGCTACAGCAGCAGCCATATCCCTTGATGCATTTTCAGAGATAAATCCACTTGGAAGCACAAAATCCTTTGCAACATTTACCTCCACAGGTGCGGTTTTTGAGCTTTGAAGAGAAAGCTTGAACGAAGAGCAGTCGACGAACCTGCAATACCTAGGAGGGGAGGGGGGAGGAAGGTCTCTCACATTCTCTCTCTCTCTCTCTCTCTCTCTCTCTCTCTCTCTCTCTCTCTCTCTCTCTCTCTCTCTCTCTCTCTCTCTCTCTCTCTCTCTCTCTCTCTCTCTCTCTCTCTCCCTCTCTCCCTCGATCCATTCTCACCTTTGGACACACTTACATCACATATCACCTCCATCCTACAGGACTCAGCTCTCCGCAGCTTCCCACACCGCAAACATATGGACCCTCCACGCACAGGATCCATGCCCCAGAACCATTGGTATGATGCAAATTTTCGTGAGCTACGGAAGCACCTACGGATTTTAGAGCATAGAGGAGATATTACACACACACAGGCACAACGTCGCATGTAGAGCCTTACTCGCTGCAAACGGCGAGATTGGGAGGAGAGACAGTATTGGAATATTTACCATTTGCTCATGAGTCGAGACAGTGTAGTGGCATGGCGACATTTGAGAGAGAGGAGACAGGAGACACCTATCCGAGACCCGAGCACTTGGCATAGCTATGAACGGAGTCTATACGAGATCCCAGACCAGCCTCCCATTCCCAGACCACAGAGCTCACGTCCTACTACCTCTGACTTCTTCAGACCCACTATGGTACACGACTGCAGCATGGCAGGGTCCATGATCATTTCAGTTTACAAGCAGAGCACCTCATCTATGGAGGCACGACTCTCGCACCGCTCATTGCCCATCACTTCAACCGTGCATTGGTTGAAGGGTTCCCAGACTCATGGACTGAGCAAACCATAGTGCCCATTCATAACTAAGGTGATACTATGGATCCAGCTACATATCGGACAATCATGATTGGCCCTATATTGGCCAAGTTATATGGGGCGGTACTAGAGACAGAGTTGAGTACTCTCGCTGAGAGGAAGGGCATCAGGGCTCCAGGAGAGGCAGGTTTCAGACGAGATTACTCTACCATTGACCACATCTTTACTCTTAGATGCCTGATCGACCAAGCCAGGGTGAGGAAGAGGAGATTATATTGTTGCTTTGTGGACTTCCGCAAAGCATTTGACACTGTTCCCAGGGGTCGACTCTTCAGACGACTACTTGACATCGGAGCTCCGGAGGAGATGATATGGGGGATCTACGCCTTATACGAGAGAGTATCTGGTAGAGTCAGATGTCCAGGGGGCTTATCTGATCCACTTGCTAGCACTATCGGGGTGAAGCAAGGATGCCCTCTCTCACCCACCCTCTTTGGTCTCTACATTGATGAGATAGTGGACTTCATACAGCAACAAGGGGGAGATGCCATTGAGGTACACGGGTCCACTGTCCATATTCTTTTATACGCTGATGATATTGTATTGGTTTCAGAGTCTGCAGAAGGTCTACAGCATCATCTACACGGCCTAGATGACTTTTGCAGACACAGAAGGTTATCTGTGAACCTTGGTAAAACCAAGGTCTTGATCTTTCATACATCAGCATAGGTGCGCAGACATAGTTTGTTCACAGCAGCACGTGGACCGATCGAGGTGGTCGGATCATATGTTTACTTGGGGGTAACATTTACAGCAGCATCATGGGTCTTCTCTATGGCTCAGGCAACCCGTGACTGCATCACACGTGGGTACGCAGCACTAGCTTTGATGGAGAGACAGTGCCACCAGGCATATTTTCAAGAGCCCGGCACAAAGGGGTGGCTCTTTGACACTTTGGTTATGCCAGCGCTCATGTATGGGGAAGCCATATGGGGACCAAGATTAGCTACATCAGTATGGACAGCATTAGAGAGGCCCCAGATCCTCATGATTGCCAGACTTATCCGCAGCAAGCCTTCGGTACCACATGATATCATTAGAGAAGAGCTCGCTGCACCACTGATGCTAGTTGAGGCACTATTCCAGACAGTATGCCTATTACACAGACTTCGAAGCATGGATACAGAGCGCATTGCTTATCGTGCTTTCGAGGCATCACATGATATGGCATTAGCAGGCGACACCTCCTCATGGTATGCACAGACACGAGACTGGCTTGCCCACCATGGCTTTGACATAGACAGGCTACCACCACTATAGTACGACTCTCATGCACTCACCTACTCGCTCTCTCATCAAGAGAGGAATAGGATCATTCGTCAGGAGATATGGCATACATACATATAGAGGACCTAGGTGAGCCCTAGGGGTACATTGCCACCGAAAATGCTCTACTACCGTGAGCATTTTCTACATATATCGGGCACGGGCTTCATCGAGATTCCGAGATACATGTAGACCTACCTTCCCCACCACCTACGAGTCGTCATTGGGCACCTCCGGGTTTCATCACATCAGCTCGAGATTGAGAGGGATCGGTCCAGGGGAGTCCCCCGTGAGGAGAGGTGGTGCCCAGTATGCCAGACAGAGGTAGAGAGTGAGGAGCATTTTGTTATCAGATGTCCAGCATACTTAGACCTACGAGCACAGTTCGAGATCGAGGAGTCACTCCAGCTGTGCATGACTATGGGAGACCAGAGACGCTTGGCACGCTTTCTCACAGTAGCATACGAGAGGCGAGACCGGTCACTACAACCCATACATCAGCCATGGGTGAGTACCCAACAGACCATTACCCAGTTCTTTCAGCGAGTTGAGCTACATCAGAGAGGTCCATCTATAGGGCTCACGCTCCACCAGGCAGCAGCACAGAGAGCACGGCGCCGACCACGCATGGACGGATATCGTCGACCACGGCTATATCAGGAGGATATCTCACGCATCAGGATTGCCTACGACCATATGATGGAGCATAGGCGTACCACCACCCCCTGGGTTGTCTTCCTTCAAGAGGCACTCAGACCACCACCGATGTACCACATACTACACACACCTCCATCCATCACCAGTAGCTAGGGCGTTTTACTCACATTTTGGATCCCCCCATGTATTAAGTGGCCACTATCTGTAGAGTCAGAGCCACGTCTCCCCAGCCTTTTCCAACCCTATATAGCTTTGTGTAGCAATATACTTTTTATTTCATTTTATCTTCTACACAGGGTTACTACACTTGTACATGGTTTTTGTCTCATAGGCCAAGTTTGGCCTCCAGAAGACGTTAATATGACTTTCTTCTTTCTTTCTCTCTCTCTCTCTCTCTCTCTCTCTCTCTCTCTCTCTCTCTCTCTCTCTCTCTCTCTCTACACGCACACCCGCAGCACGCATCCCACACACCATCATCCACTTCACACACGAGCTAGCTCACATATATGCGGCCCAAGTCGAGAAGGGTCTTCTCTTGCTTCACCCTGACACTCCACTATCCCTACTCACCTCACAGATAGCATCAGTTCTTCAGACATCCGCCATCAGCTCCTTCCCACACACCATCCATTCTGGTCACACACCTCCTCCAGGGACTATGCCACAACATCGTTGGTATGATGAGGAATGCAGAGATACCTACCGCCGACTACGAGCTCAGTGAGCATTGGGAGAGATCACAGAGAGATAGGCCACAGGACAGATGAAGACTCTCACACGTCGGAAGAGGCGAGCCTTTGAGGAGGCACAGGTGCTTGAGCTATATCATCTCTTTATGAGTATGGACAGTGTTGCAGCATGGCGTACCCTACGAGAGCCACGCCCGACCACACCTATTGGGGACCTACACACATGGCATGATTATGCTCAGAGATTATATGAGGTGCCTGGGCAGCCTCCTATTCCTGAGCCACTCGAGCCTCACCCTACTAGTTCTCTTTTCACAGCAAAGATGGTTGAGAGGGCCATAGGACGATTGCGACATGGACGTTCGACAGACCATACGGGATTGCAGAGCGAGCACCTCATATATGCATCCTCCACTATAGCCCCGTTGATTGCACATGCCTTCAATCGGGCTATAGGGGAGGGCTTCCTAGAGGAGTGGACTAGGCACACCATTGTGCCTATCCACAAATCTGGCGACACCCTGGATCCAGGGAATTACAGGACCATCATGATTGGCCACACCATGGCCAAACTATACGGTGCCATACTTGAGGTAGAGCTCAGCTCATATGCAGAGACTGAGGGGCTACGAGCATGAGGCCAGGCAGGTTTTCGGCGAGCTTTCTCTACTATTGATCACATCTTCATTTTGCGCTGCCTCATTGATGGGGCAAGGGTGTGGAAGAAGAGACTATATTGCTGCTTTGTGGACTTCCGCAAAGCTTTCGATACAGTGCCACGAGAGAGGCTCTTCCAACGCCTTCAGAGCTTGGGAATACCATCAGGGATGATTTGGGCCATCTATGCACTCTATGAGCAGGTGACCGGGAGAGTACAGTGTCCAGGAGGTATGTCTGAGGTCATTGCTAGCACCATCGGTGTTAAGCAAGGCTGCCCGCTCTCTCCCACTCTATTTGGTCTCTACATCGATGAGATTGAGGACTACATTCTCCGAGATGGAGGAGAGGGTGCAGACCTCGCAGGTACACCTGTCCACATTTTATTATATGCCGATGACATTGTCTTGATTTCAGAGTCACCCGATGGATTACAGCGCCACTTGGATGCCCTCGATGAGTTTTGTACACAGAAGGGCTTGACAGTAAACCTTGGCAAGACCAAGGTCATGATCTTCCACACCTCCCCCTTGGTGAGGAATGGAGCAGGATTCACAGTCGGCAGTGGACAGATTGAGGTGGTCACTTCCTATGTCTACCTCGGAGTCACATTCACGAGCTTACCTGGCCCCTTCAGCATGAGACAGGCAGCCACCGATAGACTCACACGAGCATATGCAGCTTTAGCCATGTTAGAGCGGAGATGTCACGAGGCACACTTCCAGGAGCCCCGCACGAAGGGGTGGCTATTTGACACACTAGTCCGACCAGCTATGATGTATGCTACGACAGTTTGGGCCCCAGGCCTCACAGCCACCCAGTGGAGTGCGATCGAGAGGCCCCAGGTACGTATGATCTCGCGACTATTTCGCGGGAAACAGTCGGTACCACATGACATCATCAGGGCAGAGCTAGCTGCACCACCCATGGTAGTAGATGCACTATTCCAGACTATCTGCTTTATTCAGAGGATGAGGGAGCTCCCCACAGACAGACTCACACGTAGAGCTTTTGAGGCATCTATACAGATATCAGAGTCAGGATATGAGAGAGCTTGGTACACTCAGGTTAGAGTATGGTTTGATAGTCATGGGCTTGATATGGACAGATTACCGCCTTTTCAGTACGACCAAGACTCACCTCACATCCACCTCTCTCGTCATGAGAGGAATGTTGTGTTCAGACAGGATCTTTGGCAGTGCTACATTAGTCAGACATGGCACACACCACACATGGGATCGAGACTATTGCACTATCGAGACCAGTTCTTAGACATCCTAGCAGACGGTTTCATCCGGCGGCCATGTTACATGGATACTTACATGCCTCATAGCTCGAGGGTAGCGATTGGCCAGTTGAGAGTCTCATCACATAGACTAGAGATTGAGATGGGCAGAGCCGCAGACATTCCCAGAGAGGAGCGGATATGCAGGGTTTGCAGAGTAGAGATAGAGGATGAGGAGCACTTTGTATGCAGATGTACCGCATATGATGGCATCAGAGGTAGATACGGGACTCTATTTACAGGGCAGCCTACCCTCCGAGAGATCATGGACTCTAGAGACCAACGAGAGCTCGGGCGATTCCTACTAGAGATACAGAGTAGCCTACTGTAGCAGCCCATACAGGAGGGAGACAGAGTCAGCTCACTGAGTTCTTTATTCCACGACGTGCTGCAGCCCTCCCCCCCTCAGCCCACACACCGAGAGGGGTGACTCTTCAGCAGGCTCAGGCTGCTCGAGCTAGGAGACGACCCCATGCTAGAGGATATTGGGCCCCAAGACATCACCGACATCAGATTGCAGAGATCCAGGCTCGTCACCATGACGCCATGGAGGAGAGACGATTCCAGATGATGGCTGATCCCGTTGCAGCTATCACGATGGCCCTGATTCCACCTCCACCTATGTATCACATCTTACACCCGCCCACTAGCACAAGATGGAGCTAGTTAGTCGTTTCAGATGCATTCCCATGCTTGTTGTGCTACCCCTTTGCATATAGACTGCCATAGATATCGCACTCCATACACCCCCCCCTTTCATGGGTCTCTCCACACGCATTTCACGGAGATATGTATCAGCTTTACCAGTTTCTTTTTCAGCACTTTTATCTTCTCTGATAGACAGAAGATACACCCATGTACATCGATTGTCTCATAGGCCGAGTTCGGCCTCCTAATAGACGTAAAAACACTTTCTTTCTTTCTTTCTTTCTTTCTTTCTCTCTCTCTCTCTCTGTTGGAAGCAGTCAGAGGCACAGTCAGAGGCACAGACGACATGGAAGCATGTAAAGACGGAGCAGGGAGCCAGTCGGATCATTTTTTCAAACAAATATGTCTCTTATTATTTTCAAACATCCAACAGTGATTTTCATCACTCTTGTAACATATGTAATATAGACAAAACCCCATTTTGTAATCCATAGCTCCATTTTGTGCAAGCCGAGGAGTCCTCGAGCTTGAGGAGCTTAGGTAGAATGCGCGTACCAATTTTCGTTATTTTTTGACATCGTTTACCCTTCCAAATAGCCTCTAGGACCTATTTTTTAACTAGGCCGGTCACTAGATGTGAAACCGGTCAAAACTAGTCTAGAAACTATAAAAAGAGCTAGAGAGCTCATTTTTGAGGTTGGCTCATTTTGGTTAGTGTGAGCATAGAGCTAGTTTGAGCTTGTAAGAGTATTCTTGAGTAATAGAACTAATTTCCCACCTTCCATTGTGTCTTGCTTGTCTCTTCATTGTGTGTGTGTATGTGTGTGTGCATCTTTGTGCTTCTCACCTTCACTCTCACATCATCTCACGTTCACGATCTTCATATCACTCCTACCTCTTCCACGGATTGACATTAAGGAGGTGAAGCTTCTTAACGTGGTTCTCACCATTGTGCTAGAGCAACACCAAATTTGGCGCCGTTGCCGGGGATCGAGTCTAGGACGAATGTGTGATGGTAAGAGTATAGCAAGAAGTGGCGTTGGAAGGTAAAAATTTCAGTTTTTGTTGTTGTTTTTACTTAGTTTTTAGTGTTTTTCACCTCCCCCACACTCCATCTTCATCATCGCATCATCATCTTCATCTCCAAAAAAATCAGAAAATTCACCATATCCACCCATTCACCTCATTTCCCCTCATTTGTGCATGCGAGAGAGCGAGAGAGAACTTTTGTGCTTGTGTGCGCTTGTGTTTTCTTGAGTTTTCTTGCAGGTACAGAGCTCCAGTGCATCAGGAAAGCTTGGAAAAGGTAAAAATTTACTCTCTGTCAAAGATCTGCCGAGTGTGGCGGACCATCGCGATGGTCTGCAACTTTCGGAATTCTTGGTAGGCGACCACACCACGAGGTAGGCGATCCTTGCGCATCCACGAATCCACAGGCGCATCCCAAAAATTCATACTTTGGTGGACCATCGCGATTGGCTCAGACCATCGCGATTGTGTCGCACCATCGCGATAGGCTCAAGCCATCGCGACGGCTCGGCCGGACCATCGCGACGGTTCGCTTTTTCGGACCATCGCGACGGTTCACTTGAGCCATCGCGACGGTCCACTTGGACCATCGCGATTGTTCAGCTGACCCCGGACCATCGCGATTGGCTCATGCCATCGCCACGACAGTGCCACGTGTCAAGATAGACCATCGCGACGGCTCACTTTTTGGACCATCGCGACACTTCAAAAATTCGGACCATCGCGATTGGCTCACGCCATCGCGCCCAGACCATCGCGATTGGCTCAAGCCATCGCATCGCGGACCATCGCGATTGTCCACCTTTGACCGTTGACCTCGCCATCGCGATTGTCCGCTTGATCACGCCATCGCGACGGTTCATTTTTCGGACCATCGCGACGGTCCATTTCCACGCCATCGCGACGGTTCGCTCGGACCATCGCGACGGTTCGACCTCATGCCATCGCGATCGTTCACTTCGGGCCATCGCGACGGTTCACCTTTTCGCGCCATCGCGATTGTCCAAACTCCACGCCATCGCGACGGTTCGCTTGGACCATCGCGACGGTCCCAGACCATCGCGATTGTGCACACCCATCGCAAATTTTGGGCTCCAATTTTTGACCAATTTTTGGGGTATTTTTGAGAAATTTTTGGACCATTAGACTCATAAGAGACCCCTTAGCCTATATTTGAAGAAAAACTTGATTGTCAGTTTTTACCCCCCAGGGCCTGAACGGTCATAACTTTTTCATCCGAAGTCCGTTTTTTGAGCTTAATAGCTCGTTAGAAAGCTCGCGACGAGTACTACGTGACCTCAACTGTTTTTTTCTTAAAGGATACGTCTATTTTTGGATAAGCTATTTTGAGGTTCACCCAGTTTGGGGACTAGGAAGCCAGGGGGCACACATTGAAAATTTGGGTAAAAAGGGAAGGGACTAAAAGGTGTATATACTCAAGTGTTTGATCATCTTGTGAATTGGTCTAATATTGGAATTTCTCCAGGTCTAGCAAGGGCAATCAAAGGCAAGCAAGTAAGGCAGTGAAGACAATAAAGCTTGGGAAGCGCGGCTTCTTGGGCATCAGAGAATAGAAAAGCCGACTCGAGGTTGGAAGATTACTCAACCCCCTCAGTCAATTCTTAGCTTAGGCTAAACGTTAGCATTGTGGATTAACGACAATAGGAACGCCTCAAGTTCAAGATACCTAATTCTTTCAAGTTTAAGACTACAAGTAAATGTGTGTGTGACGCGAAAACCTAAAGGAAAGAACCTAAGTCTGACGGAACGAGAACTCAAAATCATCACGGAAAGTCGAATGCCTGACGCATATATTAAGACAAGAATCCAAAGAAAATTAAAAAGAATTAAGAAAGTAATAACTAAGAACCATTGATGATCTAAGTGTGTAACTGAGTGAGCAAGGAAGGAAATTAATGAACCTTAGATCGGGCAAACATATAGGTAAGTCAGACCGACGAAGCCTTAGATCATCAGAGGCAAGTGTAAGGACCACTGCACGATCTTGGGCTCAGCAATTGAATAGTAATTACCCCTACGAGAGCTCAGAGACTAGCGAATCAGAAATGGCATTTAGCGCAGATAGACCAGAAGGAGGGTCTCATGTAGCATACCTAGAAAAACCAGAAGGACCCTATAGAACGCAATTAGAGTTTCTCCGAACCAACCGACTAGGTGCTCGCATCTATGAGGATGGTTTGCAAAGGCAAGTGGTGCAACTGCACAACCCTGATCAACCCATTGGATTGGAAAGACCAGTGGTGAAATTTGAGAGAGACGCTTACATAGACAAAGAAGGAACCATGTACATCCTAAGTACGCAGCCGAACGATACTAATGAGTTTGGCACAATTCAATTAGAGACGGAAGCGAAATTTCAAGGAAAAGAACCGTTAGAAGAACCTAGAACACCGAGAGGGAAATCCGTATTAACAAGAGTACTCATCCCAGAATGGATCCCTCAAGATAACAGGAGCATCGAGTTGTTTGTAAATAAAGAGACAGATGAAGCCTTTTGGAGGTACAGAAAGGAACACCCTGGTGAGATAGGCATCATTACAATTTATGAATTCAAGGACCCAGATACACCTGGAAAGGTTGTATACCTGGATGAGACTTCAGAAAGAGTCTTTGTGGTGTCTGAGCGCGCTAAAAACACATATACATGGAGAGGTGAATTGATATTCCCTCCATCTAGAACAAACATGAATACAAGTCAACAAGGGGCAGGAACATCCTCAGCCCATGGACATCAAGGAGAACGAAATAAAGAGAGACCGGAAGTAAGCTTTAATCACCCCTTAGGGAGAGATAGAACAACCTCGAACACTAATAGAGCGGATAGACAAAGAGATCATGGAATACCAGGTGGTAGAGATGATTTTCCTCTACCTAGACCACGTGAACACGCAAGAGTATTGAGACCCACGCAATTAGTGAAATCCATGAAGAATTACTTTGATGGGACAGGAGATCCCTATGACCATGTCGCAGAATTCAAGCAAGTACTAAGAGCAGAACAAGTCGAGGACATGTTCACGCAATACAATGCATTTGGGCTAACGTTAAAGAATACAGCTTTAACTTGGTTCCAACCATTGCAGCAAAGGCAATTTAGAGACATCCATCACTTTTTAGAGTCATTCATCACTGAATTCTCTAAAAGTGGGATTAGACATGACACGTCTTCGTTAATTCATAGCTTTAAACAAACCCCTCAGGAAACAGTTAGACTGGCAGGTCGTAGATTCAGACAATATGTTGAACGATGTCCAATGCAAGAGCTACCCTCACAAGCCAAACAAGTATCACTGTTCCTAGATGGCTTGTTGAGTGCTAAACTACGCTCCTATGTGTACCTAAAAGAACCCAGAACGCTAGAGGAGTGTGTAAGAATATGTATAGACATCGAAGACAACCTAGGAGATGAATTAGAACTCTCAAAGGTCTATAAGGACTCGGATTGTTCTTCGCTAGCATCCACAAAATTGTCTAGCTCGATAGAGGACCTAGCAGAAAAAGTGGCCCAAAAACTAGGAGTTTCTAGTAAACAGGTACCCAAGCTACCAACTAACGTACGTTGTTACACTTGTGGTGGAAATCATTTGGCAAACGTGTGCCCCAATGCACCTCAACCTCAAGCCAACCCTAGTGGCCAATACTGTACAATTGAGAGGAGATATACAAATCATACGGCTCAGGACTGCCCATACAACAAACAAACCGTGAGACAGAACTACCCGCAAACATACCAGCAGCCAGGTAGGTATCAAGGCCAATACAATGCTCAGCCTTATTACTATAGGCCTCCCCAGAACTACCCATACCAAGCTCAATAGAGACCTCAACCCGTCTTAGCTCAGCAGCCACCCCCACCAGCGAATGTCATCTCAGTCAAATACGCTGCTGCAGAAGAGAACCTAAGTAGGGCCTTAGTGCCTTCTTCACCCTTGATCACAGAAAGTGACCCGAACTCAAACAGTTTTGACTCTACTCATGTAACTAGTCCACCCGCTTATTACACGGAGTCACCAGAGCATGTGGAGACATATCATTATGATAGTCCACCAATGGAACCTAGTTGGGAGCCAGATTATGCTAATGTGATGTACGCAAACCCAAACCCACGACCCCAATTGAGACAACAGAGACCACAAGGCCCTAGAGGACCATGCTTTAGGTGCCAAGGAGATCACTTCATTAAGGATTGTCCACATCCCCCAATAGCAAGGCAATCACAGTACTATAGCATTCAAGGCTTTTGTGCCGATTGTGGCAAAGAGCACATAATCAAAGATTGTCCTAAGAACCCAGTTAACGCTTCGAATGTGACACCGATCAACGTGATAGGTATTGTAAATAACGCAGATGGATCCAACCCTACATACGTGCCTATCCAAGCTATAACCAGAGCCCAGGCGCTCTTACAAAACCAACAGCTTAATCAAGAGAAAGCAGCCGGAACTAGTGAAGTTGCAGAATCGAGTAGTAAAAAGACGAAATCTTGGAAAGATTCTAGAGAAAGAATCAAGAGAAAATGGAGTAAAAAGATAAGTGAGTTGGAAGGAAGTTTAAAGGAATCTAGAGCCAAAATACAAGAATTGACTTCACAAGAATTGAATCAAGAAGACCCAGCTCAAAAATTAGGATTAGTTTTAGCGGAACCCATACCAGAAGATCTAGACATGATGTTTCGTGCATATCAGGCTAGATTAAAAGAGGGACCTCAAGTAACGGAAATGAGTAAAAACTACCCTCGAGCTGATCTAGAAATCGAGAGAACTAAACTGTGCATGAAGATGGTAGAACTAGCACAAGCTTTGTTTGAAGCCTCTAGATATCTTAATTGGAATAACATGGCAAAACCGGAATTACACTTTCAAGGACTAATGGAGAGGCTAGAATACTTGATTGAAAGCAAAGAGAAAAAGGATCAGCATAGGAACCCTATTGTCTCAGAGACACAGGAAAGGAATGCACCATCCCTGTCTCAAGTACCCAATACAGAAAGTCAAGACAATTTGTCTTCCATACATAGGTACTCACATGAATTTTTGAGAGAAATACAAGAAGAGAAGTGGAGAAAAGAACAAGGAACTCATCCTCCTATTCAAGAAATAGACGATTTGCAGGAACAATTTCCCCAAGACATCCCCTCTATTTACGATGATGTAGAGGTGGAGCAACTGAGTGAACCCACAGGATTTGAATCTAATTCTTTACAAGAATTACCTCAGTTCACAGGACCTTGGGAAGCAAAGTCTATTAGTATGAGAGCACCCACGATAATAGTGAGGAACGAAGAATCAGTGATCCCTAGGAACACGGAAGTGATCAAGAATACCAAAGTACAATGTAATCTCACTCTGGAGGAATTGTTAAAGGTAAAACCAGAATTGTGGAAGCACGTAGCAAATCAATTCCCTGAGCTAGCTACCACACCCTCTCAGATAGGATCACATAAGAAGGTACCAGAGATACCCGTGGAAAAGATTGGAGACGTAAGCGAAGGAGAGGAAGGTAACACATATCTTCCAATAACCCATCAGGGCTACACCACGAAAGCCATCTTAGATTCAGGAGCCGGAGTAGCCATAGCTACCACCGCTTTGTGGAAACGTTGGGGTAAGCCAGCCCTCAGACCCACCAGGATGAAGCTACAAATGGCTGATGGACACATAGAAAAACCATTAGGCTTACTAGAAGGCATATCTCTCACCACTTGTGGTGTAGAATTTGAGCATACTTTCGCCATTTGTGACTTTGCGAAAAATCGTGCGTATAAGATGATATTGGGACGACCATTCATGCGTCAGTTGCAAATTGTACAAGATTGGGGATCTAATTCTTTGTACTTGCAACATTTAGGAGTGACTACCAAAGTCAATCTTAAAGACTATTCACATCGAGATGTACCCCCAATACAATGGAATACCATCCATAAGACACCAGCAGAGACGGAATCAGTGCACTCATTAGAATCAGATCCTTCTTGGTTGCATGAGGACACCCATTTATGGATGTGTAAAGTAGCCAAACAAGAGGAAGAGCGGTTAGAAGCCAGGACCTTAGGTGCGGAACAACATCCACGAACCCTTCAAGATCCAGCCTATGCACCTGTAGTATTCCCAGACGAAGAGTTTGAACCCCATGGTTGGGCAGAAATACTAGCAACCATGGATGTAGCCATCAATGAAGAACAATGGACACCCCACTGTGACGAGGATGGCTATGACATTTCAGTTTTCACGATAGAGCCAATCATGTGCGATGCAGTTTTAGAAGAATGTGAAGCTAGCACTGATGCATTTGAGGACGCAAGCGATTTTGATCTAGAATCAATTCTCATGGACCCACCCTTTGCATCAGAGGAAGAATATTTCTACGAAGTAGAGACTCACACTCAGAGACACGAGGAAAGTACGAATGAAGTGAGATTAGCCACGGAAGTGACTACTAAGAGTGAAGGTAAGAAAAGAAAGAAGAAAGAAACCATGTCAGAAAAAGAAGAATCTTTATTTGAAGTACCCGAGAACTTCAAGAAATATGAAATTGAAGATAGAAGAATCATGGTACGAATGCCCAATAGAAAGGCGAATGACGGACAAGTATATGATAACCGAGAGAAAACCAAGAAAGTAATAGTGGCCATAGAAGGAGAAGAAGAAAAATGTACCTACATAGGGCATGATTTGACGACTGAAGAAGAGGAAGAACTAGTTGCCCTATTGCGCGAATATAGAGATGTTTTTGCTTGGAGTTACAAAGATTTGAAAGGAGTAGATCCAGATATATGTTCTCATAGAATCCCTATGACTCCAGATGCAAAACCGACAAAACAGAAACCTTATACGTACAATGATAATTACGCTGCGAAGATTAAAGAGGAGATAGATCGATTGATAGAAGCAGGATTTATTTACGAAATTGAACACACCGAATGGGTATCCCCCATTGTGGTTGTGCCCAAGAAGAATGGAAAATTGTGTGTGTGTATTAACCTTAAAAAAGTTAATGCCGCCACAATTAGAGATAGTTATCCTCTTCCTATCACAGAACACCTATTGGAAAGAGTTGCGGGCAAGGAAGTTTACAGCTTTCTTGATGGATTCTCAGGCTATAATCAAGTAGCCATTGCTCCAGAAGACCAACACAAGACGGCTTTTGCCACAGAATGGGGCATATTTGCATTTCGTGTGATGCCATTTGGCTTAACAAATGCACCCGCTACTTTCCAGCGACTCATGTGTCATGTTTTTAAGGAATTCTTACGCAAGAGCTTGGAAGTTTATGTCGACGACTTATGTGCTCATTCAAATGTAAGACAGACACATATTCCAGAGTTAAGACAAGTATTTGACAAATGTCGAGAATATCAGGTTTGTTTGAACCCAGAAAAATGCGTTTTCATGGTCAGACAAGGCAAAATTCTAGGACACATTGTGTCAAAAAATGGAATCTCTACGGATGAAGAAAAGGTGAAGGTAATTGCGGATCTACCCAGACCAACTAATGTGAAAGAGGTACAGGCATTTATGGGCCATTGCGGTTATTATAGGAGATTCATACACATGTATGCTATCATAGCCAAGCCTTTGTACTCTCTCTTAACCAATTTTGAGTGGACAGATGAATGTAAAAATTCATTCAATGAACTTAAACGACGCTTGTGCTCAGCACCTATATTGACTACGCCAGATTGGAGTAAGCCATTCCATGTACATGTGGATGCATCCAATTACGCCATAGGATGTGTGTTAGCACAACCCACGAATGAAGGTAACATAGATCTCCCCATAGCTTACGCGAGCAAACAATTGAACGCAGCAGAAAGAAATTACATCACAACGGAACGAGAAGGATTAGGAATGATCTACGCGGTAAAGAAGTTTAGGCACTACTTGTTGGCCAACAAATTCAAGTTCTTTACAGATCATCAAGCCCTATTATATTTAGTCAACAAACCATGTAACACAGGACGATTAATACGCTGGTTTCTATTACTCATGGAGTATGATTTTGAAGTAGTAGTCAGGAAAGGAAAGACACATCTTAGAGCTGACCACCTTTCAAGATTAACCTCAGGAGAAGCTCCTCAAGGAGTAGCGGATGAATTACCAGATGCATACTTGTTTAACCTTGAGATAGCACCAGAATGGGCTAAGCCTATAGTCCCTATTTTGACATACGGACCCAAGAATCCTAGGATAAAGATCAAAGAAGGAGAGATTACCAAGTCTCAGAAATATCAAATAATGGCAGGAAGCATATATAAACAGGATAATCAAAAGATTCTTGCTTGTTGTGTAGATGAATCAGAACATGCGAATTGGTTGCAATTAGCACACATAGGTGCACTAAAGCAACACCATTCAAAACATCGAACATTACAGACTCTGCATAGATTAGGAGTATATTGGCCTACAATGGAGGCAGATGTCTACGGGTTGTGTAAGGAATGCAATGTTTGTTGTGAAAGACCACCAGTAGAACATGCTACACTCTATCACGTGTCTCTCACACCAGACTGGAGTGAACCTTTAGTGACATACTTGAGGACGAACACATTCCCTCAAGGCATGACCTTAGCTCGACAACGCAGTCTAGAGCAGGAAGCTCAAGACTATTCACTCATTGGCGATAATTTATACAAAAGAGGACGAGATGGATATTTAAGACAATGTGTTCATGAAAGCGATTATCTGAGCATACTAGAGACTGCACACCAAGGTGTGGCAGGAGGTCATTTTGGACCAGATAGGATAATCAAAGCCATTCTCTTTGCAGGATTATGGTGGCCCACTCTTCACATGGATGCTCATACCTATGTAAAGAGATGTGATGTGTGCCAAAGAACTCAGTTTCCTACTCGCAGAGATGAAATGCCATTGAAACCCATGATGGGCGGACGTGCATTTTCAAAGTGGGGTATAGACTTTGTAGGACCCATCAACCCCCCTGCAAAAGGTACACATGCGGAATACATTATTGTTGCCACAGATTATCTAACCAAATGGGTAGAGGCAAAAGCAACAAAAAAGAATGATGCTCACACGACTGCAAAATTCTTATTTGAAAATGTTTTTACAAGATATGGATTGCCTATAGAGTTAGTGAGCGATCGAGGCACTCACTTTCTAAACCAAGTCATTGAATATTTGTTACAGGATTTTATGGTGATTCATAAGAAATCTACACCATACCATCCTCAGGCCAATGGTCAGGCTGAAAGCACTAACAAAATACTTTGTAACGTACTGACGAAACTCGTGAACAACAAACGTTCGGATTGGGACAAACAGCTACACCACGCTGTTTGGGCATATCGAGTGGCCTACAAGACCGTACTCAATGCAACTCCCTTTCATATGGTTTTTGGTCAGAATGCAGTGCTTCCTTTGGACTTCTTGATACCGACACTTAAGGTTGCACAGGAACATCAGTGGACCGGCCATGAATTATCAGCGAGAATAATGGACTTGGAACGATTAGGAGAAACCATGCTGAAAGCAGCCGCGGGAATATACGCAGCGAAGAAGCGACAGAAAGCATATTTTGATGCACATGTGAAAGATAAAGGCCTAAAAGAAGGAGATTTAGTTCTAGTATATACGCTGAAACAGCGCGCACGGAAGTTAGAAAAGCGAGGTTATGGACCTATGATCATTAACAGACTTTCGACTAGTGGAGCAGTACGGTTAGCCACCTTAGAAGGAGACATAATGCCTAATTACATTAGTGGCTGTAGAGTCAAGCTATATCAAGAACCTCTTACTGAGGATATGCTTAGACGACTCACATTGGCAAAGAAGCGTAAGGAGGAAGAAAATAGAATACGAGCGGAAGCTCAGGCAGAAGCCATAGAACGCATTAAGCGCATGAAGCTAAGAAGACAAGGACTAGGGAGAGAACATTATAACCATCTGGAGACATCACCCAGATATCCCATGGCCATGTGTCAAGTAAAGTCAACCACTCATCCTAGCATAGTGGATAGGAGACCATTCATTACAGTTAGGCTAGGGCACGGCAATCCTTGCCAAGAACTCAGGGCTTTAATTGACTCAGGTGCTGCGACTAGTGCGATTAGATGGTCCCACTATAAGGATTCAGGAATAGAAATGCGGCCAATTGAGGCATACCTCATAGGCTTAGGAGGCATGGAAACCCCTTGCATGGGTGAGGTGGACCTTCCTATCCTCATTAACGATGTGACCATGACAGCGAAGCTACTAGTGTGCCATGATGACGACCTGATAGAACCCCTAATCCTTGGCCAAGATTGGCTATACGATCACTCAGTGGACCTAAATCTTAGACAAGGCTCCTTACAGATTGGAACCTTAGAGCAGAAGCGAGTGATACCGCTTGACTTCCCTAACGGCATTCCGACTGAGGTGTGTAACCTTAGACCCTATGAAATACATGCGACGGAAGACCGGAAGATCTTTAATCAGGCCAGTCACGTTATGTCTACACCAACCCACTCGGGCTTGGCTATAGACAATTGTCAATCAGAAGGGCGACAGGAGATCTTCCCTGGGACTTCCTGCAAACTAGAAGAGACAGTTACCCAACTGCAAGGGCAGATGGACACAATCAGTGGTCAGGTGGGTTGCATCAGCCGCCAAATGAGCACGACACCCTGCGGTGCTCATCCTTCCAAACTTATTGCGGACTGGCCTAGATTAAAGTTAAAGAATGCATCACTTCCTAATGGGCAGGTCACGCAAGTGTTGGATCTCCCTTCTTTTCCAAAGCAGAGTGTCCATCCGACCTCTCAACCTCAACAACAACAGAGTCAACCACGACGAAGGAACCCGGACCGACGGCAGTATCAGAAGACACAACAAGGAAGGCAGTTTAGGCCACCCAAAGGAAGCGGCACCAGACAAATATGGGTGCCAAAAGGACAAAAAGCACCGAAGAACTCCAACCAAGCAGAGATCGACAAGAAAAAGGCAAGGCAGAAACAGAATCAGTATCCACCATCCCCTCGACCTTCTTCTACAGGTCCGAGCATTCGACAAATTTGGATCGCCAAGAAATACCTTACCCATAGACCCACGCCCACGCAGATTTGGGTACCCAAACCATGTATCATAGCTCAACCCTTAAGCCATGTAATACATACCCCTCACAAATCTTTCCATCCCTCAACACCACCACACCCGATACTACCTTTGACCCCTCAGCAGAAACCCACCACCCACTCAAGGACTCTTAGGAAATGGATACCGAAGCGTGTCCAATCGTCTTCCCCTAACCCCATGTCTGACAAAACTACCCCCCCGACTAACATACAACCTTGTAATAAATCACTAACCTTTAAACCTTGTATAAATTCACCCACCATCATCACACGTCACTCATAATCTCATCTCATCAAGGAACGTATGCATCATCTGAAACGTGTAGGTGTCTAAGAGACCTGCACTAGTGCTGCAAGAAGCATTGCATCCATCACATCACAGCACTTGGCTACACGGGTTACGCATCAGTTATGGAAAGGGATTGCGGTCTCACTTTAATGGGATCATAATTAATTTCCATGCTAATGTGTTAATCTTTTGTAGCAGATCTTTCTCATTAACGCATCAGTCATCATGCAAACCGACGAAGGACCATCAGGAGCAGGCCCCAGTGTAGCGGCAGTGCCCCTCAATGTTTTACGAGCAGAATCCCACCCGACTGCTCCACCGCCAGAATTCCAAGGATTTCCAGGGCCCATGCCGATCAACAACCCACCTATGGGCTACACAGAAAAGATACACCGTAACTCTCATTGGTTTCAGGGACTTGCAGGACCCTTAGCGGACGCGGACTTTATATTTGAATCCACTTTGACGTTTGATGACCGCACTTGGGGAAAATACCAATTCTTCTCCAAAGAGTTCGAAGCCCTACAGAACACCCAAGATTTAACTCACGTTTGGGCCAGAGCAGGCTTCACGGAGTATTTCAGTGATCCTCTACCCAAACCTGACTTTTACAGGTGTTATTATTTAATTACTACTTTGCTGGCCTCAGAGAATAAGGACATCCCAGGAACTTTTATTTTGCCCTCTTTAGCGGATGATCCACCCTACAAAAGGTTTTACCTCTCAAAGGATTTAATCAGAGTGGCCATCAAGATTCATGGAACCCACACGCCCACAGATCGAGAAAGATTAGTTCCAGACCCTATGAAACGTGGGGATGTCACTAAGTGGGAGGAGATCTCAGCAATTACACCTGAGCTGTCAAAGCCGCTACGGATATGCATGCAACATTTTGCATTCCCCGCTCAGGACAGATTTACCATGCCACACAAAAGAATATGGTTTGGATTGTACTTAGCGTGTACCGGACCTCAGACTGTTGATCTGGCGAGCTGGATCATTGATCAAATGTATTTGGCACAACACAGATGGGAACGAAAGAAAGTGCTTAATGGATGTTGTGCGCTGACAAGAATTGTTTAGATGTGCTTGGCTTATGACTTGCCAATTGAACGTGCATTAACAGGAGAAGAGCTGAAAGCATTCAAGGGAACTACGAAGAAAGCCAGGAAGCCCAGCAGAACACGGGCAGGTAAGCGCATGAGAGGCACCATTCCTTGCCTTCAAGTGCCAGAGTCACCATCACCACAGCCCTCTCCAGAGCGATCACCAACAGAAGCCGCTCCCACAGTACAACCTATTCGCATAAGGTTGTCTAGACCAGTGGTCACGGAGGGCACTACTAGTGTCGATGCACCTCAGGCAGCTGCAACCACAGAACCCACCACCACTTCAGCAGAAGCTCCCACCACTATTGGTGCGGAAGCCTTTTCTTTCCCAATACCACACATGGAGGCAGAACCAATAAACACAACATTCGATTTTGAGATGCCGGATGCATTCTCAAATGAGTTCCAGTTTTCAGAGGCACAGATGTTCTCCCAAGAATATGAACGCCCCAGTTACCCTACCACACCGCGGGATCTGCCACAAGGACAAGTTGTGTCGAGCTCTGATGACGAAAGAACAGCCACCGACGATGACGAAGGTGATGACGAAGCCAGCCAGGGCACGCATGATTCCCAAGAACAAGGACAGACAGACGGCCAAGGCCAACAAACCGATGCACACGGTGACACCAGCACGCATGAAGAGGAGACTTTCGAAGCAGCAGCTTACACACTGGCAATCAAGAAATTATATCGTACGATGGAGAAAGTATGGGCACGGAAGAAATTGACTGAAGCAGAGAGCCAGGCCCTAATCGAACAAGAACTAGTCTTCGGAGGATTTGAAGAAGTCTACATCAGAGGGTTCAGAGAACTGGTCCAATCCATTGGCCCGGTCGAAGCACTGAGGTATTTACAAAGGAAGCCACTCCCCCAATACGACCCTCGCAGAGTTCGACTGCTATCAAAGCCCGGTGAATATATTCGAGTTCCGGTAGGTGCTCAATCATCCCACCAGGCACAAGATGCACGCCTACGGCCGGAAAGATCCTTCACCGAAGAAGCCATCCTAGTCGACTCCCCGCCACGTACTACCGTTGTACATACTACCACTATCCTTGAAATAACATCCACACCATCTACTCCTCTCTCACCTCATGTTTCACCAACCCATCCTGTATCCCCAGCACACCCACCGGCTCCTCCCACATCCACACCAGTCCATGGCAACATAGCCACACCCTTTGCCCTGCCCATTCATGCCACCATGCCCACACCCAACCCTCCGCGTCTACATGTTAACCCCTTCACCCCTTCATCCTTCCCATCCTTTCCCCCACCTTTAAGACACCCTTTCACCTTTCTAACCCCACTAACCTTCTCACCAGTTTCACCTCCCCAACCCACAATAACCCCTATATCCCCTTTTCACCAAGCTACTCCAGCCATCCCCCCTGTAAATTACTCTACATTTGTAAATCCCGTCTTCACACCTACACAACCACCCACTTACACACCGCTTTTCACAGTCACCGCACTTGACACGTCCAATGACATGGACATATCACCATCCACCTCACCAGCACCCACTCCACTCACAGCACCATCATATTTAGGTACGTCACAATTTTCCACGATCACCACTGCATCCACCTTCCCAACCCCATTCCCCATTCCCGTTGCATCTACTTCCACTGCATCATCACTTAACACTTCATTACTATTATCGCCCACCATTGACACTGCACTTCAACAAATGTTCACATGCATGACACAAGTACGAGATGAGTTTGCATCTCTTGGCATCAACTATCAACAACTGCAGAGGACGACAAATGAATTACAGTCGCAGCTCAATTCATTATCAATCGAGAATGCCTCGTTAAATACGCGACACCAAGAACTAAGAGAGGCATATCATAAGCTAGAGCTAGAAAGTGAAGAGAAGACAAAAGAAGCCACTGCTGATCTGGACAACCTGCTTCGAGCCCAAACAATTAGGAACGCGACGCTGACCAGAAATATGGGCCTACTCAGGAGGCACCTAGCCGCAGCCCAGGAGGAGAACGTGAGACTCCAAGCGCAGAATAGAGAAAATTTGGAAGCGGCACTGGACCACCCTGAACAACCATTAAGTCCGAGCAGATTCAAGGCAATCCCATCTGAATCGATGCGGATGTTGCTAGATGACCACGTTCGACTGCTAGAGGACTACGATCGAATGAACGAAGAGCATCAGAAGCTAAAAGAAGATCACAAGTTACTACAGCTCAAAGAACCGACACCACAACAACTACCAGTGGCAGCAGAAGTACCAGAACCTGTGGACCCCTCTCCTGAACTCATAGAGGAACTAAACGCATTACGGGCCCAGGTAACCACTCTCCAATCACGCATAGATGTATACGAAGCGCCACCACGGCCTGATTCCCCACCGGAGATCCCAGCTGACGACGAAAACATAACCATTCCGGTGGAGGAAACGTTTGAAGAAGCATACGAGCCAATACCCATCCCAGGCGGACAAGTCGCGGCCGAAGGCCAGATGACCTATGAACTTCCGACCCCCGCATGGATGAAGACTGTGGAGGAGATTGGAACAACGCACTCAGCTAGAGTCGGGGCCCAGCTACATGCTATGGCCATGATAGAAGAACGAATTTTGCAATCTCCCTACTTTGCTCAATTGGCCCCACACAGGTACATATCCGGGCATGAACTTCAATACAAACCTTACTTCATGCTAATGGCCGAATACCAGCTGGCCATAGAAAAGCGAACTGGCAAGAAGCCATCTCATGCAACCCAGTTCGAGCCTGAAGACTTGCCACTGGATGCGCAACAAGGCACTATTTATCAACCAGATTGGCGTACACGTCTTTTACAGGAGTACCCAGAAATGATGAGCACATGGGTGAAAGCGCCCTTACACTTAAAGTATAATCCTTGCTGGGGACCAGTACCACGACGCCGCTCCTGGACTGCATTCGCTATCAAAGTACAAAATAATAGGCAGTGTCAGGATTGGCTGAATTACCCCTATTTCAAGCCACCTACCGAGTTGCCCACCGTTGGCTATATGATGGCCACAATCCGTCACTGGCTCCCTCGCCTGAAGCATATGGATGATATCGCCACGCATGACTGTCAAAATTTTTGACATGATGCAAATGATATTTAAAGTCTTCCGACGCGTCAAGGCACCGCATGTAAACACCCCGGGATTTGAGCATGGTAACTTTGATCTAGTATATGACATGAGCACAACGCCATCGCTCCGGGTGTGTTATGCCTGGCACTGTAGGATAAAATACCTCCCGGCATGCTACAAACAAACCTTTGAAGAGATGTTCACCACCGGGTTTTGGGAATACCATTCCGAGGTATTCATCAGCAGGCCTACACACTTATTGCAACTTTTTGCCTGTGAGCGAATGGTTTATTCCACGCATTATCAACTCCCGCCACCCGACGAACCGCAACCGATCGACTGGGAGAAGCTCGAGGCTGATCTGGCCCGAGGCATTCGAGTATCTGAGCACACCCTCGCTCACGACCTCCTACAAAACTACATCCGGCAGACCGCACAACAAGGTTCTGTCGAGGACGACAGAAGCGAGAGGGAGGGGGCTGTTGGAAGCAGTCAGAGGCACAGTCAGAGGCACAGACGACATGGAAGCATGTAAAGACGGAGCAGGGAGCCAGTCGGATCATTTTTTCAAACAAATATGTTTCTTATTATTTCTTCAAACATCCAACAGTGATTTTCATCACTCTTGTAACATATGTAATATAGACAAAACCCCATTTTGTAATCCATAGCTCCATTTTGTGCAAGCCGAGGAGTCCTCGAGCTTGAGGAGCTTAGGTAGAATGCGCGTACCAATTTTCGTTATTTTTTGACATCGTTTACCCTTCCAAATAGCCTCTAGGACCTATTTTTTAACTAGGCCGGTCACTAGATGTGAAACCGGTCAAAACTAGTCTAGAAACTATAAAAAGAGCTAGAGAGCTCATTTTTGAGGTTAGCTCATTTTTGAGGTTGGCTCATTTTGGTTAGTGTGAGCATAGAGCTAGTTTGAGCTTGTAAGAGTATTCTTGAGTAATAGAACTAATTTCCCACCTTCCATTGTGTCTTGCTTGTCTCTTCATTGTGTGTGTGTGTGTGTGTGCATCTTTGTGCTTCTCACCTTCACTCTCACATCATCTCACGTTCACGATCTTCATATCACTCCTACCTCTTCCACGGATTGACATTAAGGAGGTGAAGCTTCTTAACGTGGTTCTCACCATTGTGCTAGAGCAACACTCTCTCTCTCTCTCTCTCTCTCTCTCTCTGAGGTAGAATCCACTCGAGAGTCGTGGGTGGAAGTAGTACACAAAAGGGTTAAGAAGGAAGTTAGGGAAGACGTGCAGAAAGAAGAACTCACACGAGTCCAGGATACACTTGAGGAGGAGAGGCTTCCATACACTCGAAAACTTCACATTCAGATTACAGGCCTACCCGAGGGTGCATCACCAGAGGTAGATGCAATTGATATTTGCCATCGACTTGGATACGAGAGCATGCCCTTCACAGCCGCATGGAGGGTTGGGAGGGATACATCGCATTTACGAGCACTCATCCTTAAGATAGCTCTGAGGAGGCATGGATGACGTTCTTCTGAGACGTCGATCAGTACTACGTGGACTACCAGGCAACGCCCTCTACATGGATGAGGACCTCACGAGGATGCATGCCACAGATACTCTAGGCACGCCGAGAGGGGAGAAAGGCCTTTTATCGGGATGGTAAGGTCTTCATAGATGGACGCCCTATCAAATAGGGCCACGTGGCCTATGAGACATCACTACACCATGAGATACAACTGAGAGGAGCAATGTGGAACTGCAACAGGGCACTCTGGACGCGACCAGACAGACTCGAAGAGTTCCTGGCATCACATGACTTTGCGTGCATCATGGAGACAGACGAGAGCCCAGAGAGAGGTCTACCACGCATTGCATGTTTTCATTGGGAATCTGCATTCAGGACCACGACGAGACAGAGTACAGCACAAGGATCAGGAGGAGTGGCCATCATATTTCGAGAGGAGATAAGAGCCGGATCCATATTATAGGTAGAGATGAGGAGGCACGATACATGTGGTTTCACATGGAGATAGCACAGGGGGGTTGGATTTACATTGCTATATGCTACTTCCCACCATGCGGGTCTCGATATGCAGGACAAGATCTTGGGGGAGAGACCAAAGACAGAGACTCACCATACACAGCGCTTTCAGAGGAGATACTACATTACAACACACTAGGTGAAGTCTTCCTTATGGGGGACTTCAATGGCCGCACTCAGTCACATCAGTGCGAGGCATATGACATGGATCACCCACATCTCATGAGGGCCAGAGACCCGGATGAGATGAGCATGAGCAGAGTATCGGCAGATATGGGTCAGGACACCACCGGCTATGGCAGATATGGGTCAGGACACCATCGGCTATGGCAGACATCTACTCGAGCTAGGCAGCCGACACCATCTCGTTATATATAACGGGATGAATCGTTGGCCAGGTTCGGGCGGATTTACTTGCTTCCCTCACAGGGGAGGTGAGAGCACAGTCGACTACATTTTGGGTACCATATCTCGAGCTTCACTCATCCCCTCACTTAGTATTGGACGATGTCCACTTGGTGCTGACCATACATATATCACACTCAGACTCTCATCTCCGATTCCATTAGACCCTCCCTCACCCACTGAGACACATACCACGATACATTTCACACACGAGCTCTCACACGTTTATGCACACCATTTACACACCTGCCTACTCGCTCTCGATCCACTCACCTTTGGACACACTTACATCACAGATCACCACCATCCTACAGGACTCAGCTCTCCATAGCTTCCCACACCGCACACATATGCACCCTCCATGCACAGGATCCATGCCCCAGAACCGTTGGTATGATGCAGATTTTCGTGAGCTATGGAAGCACCTACGGATTTTAGAGCATAGGGGAGATATTACACACACACAAGCACAGCGTCGCATGCAGAGCCTTACTTGCCACAAACAAAGAGATTGGGAGGAGAGACAGTATTGGGATATTTACCATTTGCTCATGAGTCGAGACAGTAGAGTGGCATGGAGACATTTGAGAGAGAGGAGATAGCAGACACCTATCCGAGAGCTGAGCACTTGGCATAGCTATGCACGGAGCCTATACTTTATCCCAAACTAGCCCCCCATTCCCAGACCGTAGAGCTCACGTCCTACTACCTCTGACTTCTTCACACCCACTATGGTGGGATGCGCTATTGCCCGGCTACAACATCGCAGGGCCCATGACCATTTCGGTTTACAGGCAAAGCACCTCATCTATGGAGGCACGACTCTCGCACCGCTCATTGCCCACCTCTTCAACCGTGCATTGGTTGAAGGGTTCCCAGACTCATGGACTGAGCACACTATAGTGCCCATTCATAAGTCAGGTGATACTATGGATCCAGCTACATACCGGACGATCACGATTGGCCCTATATCGGCCAAGTTATATGGGACAGTACTAGAGACAGAGTTGAGTACTCTCACTGAGAGGAAGGGTATCAGGGCTCCAGGACAGGCAGGTTTCAGACGAGATTACTCTACTATTGACCACATCTTCACTCTACGATGCCTTATAGACTAGGCAAGGGTGAGGAAGAGGAGATTATATTGTTGCTTTGTGGACTTCCGCAAAGCATTTGACACTGTTCCTAGGGACCGACTCTTCAGACGACTACTTGATATCAGAGCTTCGGAGGAGATGATATGGGGGATCTACGCCTTATACGAGAGAGTATCAGGTAGAGTCAGATGCCCAGGGGGCTTATCTGATCCACTTGCTAGCACTATTGGGGTGAAGCAAGGATGCCCTCTTTCACCCACCCTCTTTGGTCTCCACATTGATGAGATAGTGGACTTCATACAGCAGCAGGGGGGAGATGGCATTGAGGTACAGGGATCCACTGTCCATATTCTCTTATACGCTGATGATATTGTATTGGTTTCAGAGTCTGAAGAAGGTCTACAGCATCATCTACATGGCCTAGATGACTTTTGCAGACATAGAGGGTTATCTGTGAACCTTGGTAAAAGTACAGTGTTGCATCGCAATGCGTTGCGATGCGTTCGCAACGCAACATCGCAACGTTGCGACGTTCGCAACGCGTTGCGATGTTCGCAACGCGTTGCGATGTTCGCAACGCGTTGCGAACAAAGACAATTTTTTTTGCCTCAAATGAGGCCGTTTTGTCGAAACGGCCTCATTGAGGCAGTATGCTCTGTTGAGAACTTGACCCGAGAGCGAGTTTCGCACAGTCCAAGAGCAATCCAAGCCTCAAGGCAAGATTCAAGAGCAATCCAAGGCAACACACACCCTCACACACCCGTGCCCCCCTTTTACCTCTTCCATCAACATGCCTAAAGCAAAACAAGCATGTTGGGAATATGTGACAAGCCAAGGAAAGATGGGCTCCGGGTAGTGAGAGATGGACTTGCAAGCTTTGTGGCTATAGTGGAGCCAGTGGAGCCGATAGGATCAAGGCACACCTTGGAAGAGTTAGTGGCATAGGAGTTGCACCTTGCAAAGAGCCAATGCCCGAAGCTATAAAAGGAGAGCTAATGGCATGGGTAGCTCAAAAAGCCCAAGGTAGAAGGAATAGTGGAGCCCAATCACAAGCTAGATCATTTGCAAGCGGTTCACATGGTTCTTGTGATCCCCAAACTCAAGCATCTCAAGCTCATGAGGCTTCCATAGACATTGACATAGAGCATGAGCCACCAAGAAAGAGTACAAGAGTAGAGCATGATCCACAAGAGCACCCACTTGGCTCTCTTGGAGGAGCATCTATACGTGCTAACTTGCAACAACAACGTAAACAAGAAGCCACACAAGCCATCATGAAAGCTTTTATACAATGTGGTTTGTCTTTTAATGTTGCACGGACACCGGCATGGAGAAATGCCATTGAGAAGGTATCACTATTAGGGTTTCGTTGGCAAGAGCCTACCTATGAAGAGTTGAGGACAACGGAGCTCAAAAAAACAAAGGAAGCATTAGAGAGAGAGCTTGAGCCCATGAAAGAGACATGGGCAAAGTATGGATGCACAATCATGTGTGATGGATGGACGGACATACGAAAGAGAAATGTGTACAACATTTTGGTGCATTGTTGCAAAGGGACCATGTTCCTTCGAGCCATAGATGCATCAGCTGCCGGTACTACAGTCGCAGGTGAGTGAACTAATTTCTGAATTTTCAGTTTATATTTGATTGTGCAATTTCCAATGATCAATCATGCATGTGGCATCTCGCATGTGCATGTGCATGTGCATTCAACATTGTCACTTGTGCATGACACATGTGCAATGTATTATGTGCATGTGCATTGTGCATGTGCATTGTGCATGTGCATTGTGCATGTGCATGTGCATTGTGCATGTGCATGTGCATGTGCATGTGCATGTGCATGTGCATGTGCATGTGCATGTGCATGTGCATGTGCATGTGCATGTGCATGTGCATGTGCACGTGCATGTGCATGTGCATGTGCATGTGCATGTGCATGACACATGTGCATGTGCATGACACATGTGCATGTGCATGACACATGTGCATGTGCATGTGCATGTGCAATGTGCATTGGCATGTATGTATGTACATGCATAATGCACATGCACATGCACATGGGCCATGGCACATGCACATGCACATGCACATGTGTTATGCACATGCACGTGTTATGCACATGCACATGTGTTATGCACATGCAATGTGCATGTGCATGCAGAATGACACATGTCAAGATAAATTATAATTTATCAATTGATTAATGATTCATTGTGTTATATGTAAACAGGTCGGTTCATTTATGACCATATCCGTCAAGCTATCATGGACATTGGTATAGAAAAGGTAGTCCAGGTGGTCACAGATAATGGAAGTAATTGTGTGGCTATGAGCAAGCTTCTAGAAGAAGAATTCCCCTCTATTGTGTGGACACCGTGTGCTGCCCATTGCATTGATTTGCTGATAGAGGATGTGGGGAAGATACCATGGATTTACACCATTTTTACCACTTGCATAAAAGTGGTCTCTTTGTTCACAAAGAGACCAAAGCTGCTTGCTATATTTCGGTCTTACAGTGATATTGATTTGGTGAAGCCCGCGAAGGCCAGATTTGCATACATGTGCATAGTCATGGAAAGATTATTAAGAGTGAGGCAAGCACTGATGCAGACAGTTGTATCACCTGATTGGTTAGCTTGGGATGGACATACTAGTCCAAAGGCAGAGCTTGTACGATGCACATGTTTGGATGACAGCTTTTCGAGGGATGTGGAGGGATTAGTGCGGGCCTTAGAGCCCTTATATTCACTCATACGCATAGCAGATAGAGAGGGCTGCACACTTGGACTTGTTTATGAGTTCATGGATCATGTCGGAGAGTCTATACAGAGATGTCCTTATCTGACATTGGAGAGGTAAGTTGAAACTTGGGTAACCATATTTTATTTTTTGTATGAGCATTCATGTTCAAATTTCAAGTCTTGACTCTTCAACATTCTTAAATCTTATTGTTTTCTAACTTGATTTGTTTTTTATCCATAGGATAGAGTGTTAAGGAAACACTCACGAATTTGACACAACAAACAAAACAGAAACAGAATCATCCGGAAAATCAGTGCACAGGTGTACAGTATGCGAAGTTAGTGCGTGGTGTCCGCATAACAGAGCAATTAACCGCGGCGGGCGCGTAAGGCGCGCATAACGCGAATTGAAGAATGACAGGGCAGAAGAGCGCCAAAAATTGTATATATATACAGCAAGATTTGAAGAACGCGACGCAGATATACACGGAGAGAGAATCGTAGATAATACACAGAGGAGAACGAGAGACTGAGAGAAGACGCCATAGATCACGTATGAGTGAAGAGAGACTTAGAAGTTCTCAGAAGACGCCATAGATCGCGTATGTACAGATGAATAACACAAGCCTGAAGTGTCGGGTCTTTTCATCTGAAGAGAGATGGTAATAAGAAACTACTCACTGTAGGAGAGTTTCTGTAACTTGAGCAAGAAGAGGCCAAGCTTACTTGTACACATCTTCTCTAATCGGAAAACACATGTTCATGTGGATGTCTGCGTGCAATCTCTACTTGTGAAGAATCTGAAGTTATTTCGTGTTACGGTAGGAAGTTCTGTTTATCGTTAACTGTCACGACTCGTTACTAAACGTGCTTCAGTACCTTCTCTGTAAACGCATGTTTCGGTGAATAATAGTTTACCCAGTAAACGTATTTCAGTAAATCTCGGTCAGTTACAGTTTCTCAGAAAATAAGATTTTTTTGGTAGAACAACGAAGTATAACTCGCAGCAGAGTTCGAAGCTTTGTATGAGAGATAGCTCACCTTGTAGCTAGACGTCTCTACTTTAAGCTGATCACAGTTTCCGGTAAATTGGAGATGTACACACAGTACAAAAGTTAACCGGAAAGTAGCACTTCAGAACTGTGAAGTTTCCAGAAGGAAGTTCATTCGGTGAAGGAAGCTCACACACTACTTCCTTACTTCACATAAGTTCATCTGAAGCAATTACGAACAGAACTAAGTTTATTTCGGTGAAGTTCCGGTACGACTACGGTGTCAGTCCAGTGACAGTCTGGTGAAGTTCCGGTGGAACCTAAGTCGCAGAATAACACAGTTAAGCGACGTTATTTAGGCTAAGCTACTGTTGATTACAGAGGTGTTCTGAATCACTCTAGTTTAGCACTCTACTACGGTGGCGCGACATTTTCCGCAGGCCTGACAGAGTTCAAGCCTTGTCGCGAAACTCACCTTCAGGGCGAAAGTATTTTCGCAACAGTAGGCGTTAGAGCCGAAGTTTTCGCCAACAATTGGTATCAGAGCTGGTTAATCTCCCAACATTTGGTATCAGAGCAGGTTAGTTTTCCCAAGAATCGGTATAAGAGCTGGATCATTCCACGAGAGGAAGAAGATCATGGCAGATCATGTCCAAATTGATAAACTAGACAGAGATAATTATCCCGCATGGGTAATGCGCATGGAAGCCTTACTTATGAGTAAGGACTTAATGACGTACGTGACTGGAGAAGAAAAGAAACCGACTTTCGAAGATGATAGTCAACCAGAAAAAGAAGAACTAGACGCCCTAAAGTTGTGGCAAAAGAAAGATGCAACGGCAAGAGCCTACATCTACAACACTGTGTCAGATCATCTGCTACCGCACATTAGAGGTCTGGAGAAAGCGGAGGACATATGGAGTGCATTGGAAGATCACTTCCAGAATACTACGAAAGCTAGGAAGGCCAGCCTATGGTCCGAGTTCACAACGTTCAAAAAGAAGCCGAGTCAAAGCATCAGTGACTACGTCACTAAAATGAAGGATCTAGCAGATAGTCTTGGATCCATAAATGAAGAAGTCGAAGATCATAGATTGATAGCACAAGTGCTCACAGGTTTGAGAGGAGATGAAAGGTGGAAACCTTTCGTACTATCAACTGAACTCTCCCTAAATCATTTTGTACCAGAGTTAAATCAGTTGCTTGGTTTGATGCTCACATATGAGCAAGACCTGAAAGGAGACGCAGACAAAGGACATAGCTCAGCAATGTATATGAAGAACAAGAAAAAAGAAAAGGGTAAGTCAAAAGGCGAAGAAGAGTCGAGTTCTCAGGCCTATTACGCAAAAGGTAAAGGCACTGGCAGAGGAAGAGCAAGAGGAAGAAGCCGCCAGAATACCACCAAGAAAGCTTGCTAGATTTGTGGACTAAGTAACCATCTGGCGCATGATTGTTGGCACAATCAACAAGGATCAAATCAAAATCAAAACAACAATAGCAGAGGCAGTAGCTGAAGAAATCAAAGTAACTTCCAAAGAGGAAGACAAAGCCAAAGAGGAGGCTACGGTAGAGGTGGAGTAAGAAGTTGGGGACAGAGCCAATCCTACAACACCACCTACAACAACTACGCAAATGACACACAAAATGAAAGTCATACATCATTGATGATGAACTCAATCAGCACATCAGAAAATGAAGACCTAAAGGTATTTTACATTGATTCTGGATGCTCTAATCATTTGTCAGGAAATATAGAACTAATGTCAGAACTAGAGAAAGGTAGTTCTAGTCACACTGTTCAAACAGGTGACAATACAAGACACAAAGTACAATCAATTGGAAAAGTGAAATGCAAGAGTGGAGCAGATTTGCTAACCAATGTTTTGTATGTTCCAACAATACCGAAAAATCTGATCAGTGTGGGACAGATAGTCGAAAAAGGTTTTCAAGTCAGATTTACAAACAAAGGAGTATTTGTAGAAGATCCCAAGAACGGATATTATCAGATCGTTTCTAGTAAGAAAGAAGGCAGACTCTTTACCTTAAGAGTACAAGGGAACATTGGCCAAGCGCTGCTCACACATGATGAAAAGGTAATTACAGAACTTGATCTCTGGCACAAGAGATTAGGTCATTTTCACGAAAAGGGAATCAAAGCTATGATAGCGAATCAGTCTGTACTGGGATTACCAAACGTACAGAACCAACATATGATTCACAAATGCGAAGCCTGTCAAATGGGAAAAGCCCACAGGTTACCTTTCCAAAAGAAAGGATTCAAACATGATGGCGTGCTAGAACTCATACATACAGATGTATGGGGACCAACGAAAGAAGGATCAATCAGCGGATCAAGGTACTATGTTTTATTCATTGATGACGCAACAAGGTGGATAACTCTTTATGTTTTGAAGGAAAAGTCAGAAGTGTTTGGAGCTTTCAGGCATTTTCATGCATATGCTGAAAGACTCACCGGACGAAAACTTAAAAGACTGAGGTCTGATGGAGGGGGAGAATACTTCTCCCGAGAATTCAATGACTATCTTTGGAATGCAGGTATTAAGAGAGAAATAACCTGCAGGTATACACCACAACAGAATGGTGTAGCAGAAAGGAGAAACCGAACTCTAGTCGAGTTTGCACGAGCTATGCTAAAAGAAAAGAATTGCCCGGATTATCTTTGGGCTGAAGCCGTAAATACAGATACATACTTGGTAAACAGATTACCATGTACAGCCTTAGAAGGAATGACCCCTTATGAAGCCTGGTGGGGAAAGAAGCCAACACTTGATCACTGCAAAGTGTTTGGATCAGTAGCGTATGCTTATGTACCGTCTCAACTGAGACATAAGCTTGAACCAAAAGCAGAGAAATATGTATTCGTCGGATATGATGAGAAACAGATGGGTTACAGGTTATGGAGCCCTCTAACCAAACATTTTACTGTTTCCAGGGATGTAACATTTGATGAACAGAAAAGCTGGTATGCAGATCAGAGTCATACAGCTGAAGAATTTGAAGAAGAGATAAAAAGAAGAGAGAAAGGAAAATCAATTGTTCAGGTAAACAAAGATGAAGAGGCAAGTACGTCCAGGACCGGAACAGGTATAAGGAACGAAGATGAAGACATGTACTCAAACACACACGAAGAATATGAGCTAAGAAGGTCAAACAGAGTAAGAAGACAACCGGAAAGATACTCGTATGATACATCATATATAACTCAACAAGATTATGCATATATGGTTAAAGAAGAGGAGGAACCTCAGAGCTATGACGAAGCTAAAGGCAAGAAGCAATGGCAAGAAGCAATGAAAGAAGAATTCACCGCACTGGAAGAGAACAAGACATGGGAGCTTGTTCCTAAACCGAACGGTAAGAAAGTAATTGGAAATAAATGGGTGTTCAAAGTTAAGAAACTTGCAGATGGAAGGATAGCCAGACATAAAGCGAGACTGGTTATCAAGGGCTATGCTCAGACGCATGGCATAGACTATGACGAGACGTTCTGTCCGGTGGCAAAAATGTCAACCATAAGAACAGTGATTGCTATAGCAGCATCAAAAGGATGGAAGCTAAGTCAGCTAGATATAAAGAATGCATTCCTGAATGGATATATATCAGATGAAGTATATATGGAACAACCGGAAGGGTTTATAAGTTCCAGATACCCAACCTTTGTTTGCAGGTTAAGAAAAGCTCTTTATGGACTGAAGCAAGCTCCAAGAGCTTGGAACTACAGACTCGTGAAGTATCTGAACGAACTTGGATACCAAAGTTCGAAGGCAGATGCAAGTCTACTCATCAAAAGAACAGAGGAAGGAATGATCTACATTTGTATCTATGTAGATGACATAATAATTACAGGAACCTCAGATGCAGGAATCACAGAGGTAAAGAAACTGCTAGAAAAGGAATTCAAGATCAGTGACCTAGGAAAGTTATCATACTTTCTAGGAATGGAAATCTCATATACAGATCATGGTGTATATGTCACACAAGAAAGGTATCTCCTGAACTTACTGAAGAAGTTCAAAATGGAGAATTGCAGAGAAGCTTCAACACCGCTTGAAGTAAACCATAAACTCAGTAAATACAGTGGTACAGAGTTTAAAGATATGAAGAAGTATCAATCGTTAGTAGGAAGCTTAATATATGCTACGCTAACAAGACCGGATCTCAGTTTTCCAGTGGGAGTTCTCTCACAGTTTATGCATTGTCCGACAAAGCAACATTGGGTTGCAGGACAAAGAGTTCTCAGATATATCAAAAGAACTATAAAGGAAGGATTATATTATCCTTTTACGTCAGATATAAAGCTCAGAGCATATAGTGACTCAGATTGGGCAGGAAGTCAAGATGACCGAAGATCAACGCACGGGTACATGATATACCTAGGAGATAAGCTGGTAAGCTGGTGTTCGAAGAAACAACACACAGTAGCTTTATCATCAACAGAAGCAGAATACAAAGGACTGGTAGAAGCATCAAAAGAAGTAATATGGATGCAGACTTTACTTAAAAGCATGGGTATAGATCAAAGTATACCGATCATACATGGAGACAATATGAGCTCGCTGTATCTTGCAGCGAATCCTGTGTTTCATGCAAGAACAAAGCACATAGAAATTCAGTATCATTTCCTAAGGGAAAAAGTAATGGAGAAAGAGATAGAAATAGTCTACACTCCTACAAAAGATCAGATTGCAGATATTCTGACAAAGAGCTTGGATGGAACAAAGACAAACAGATTCAAAGAGATGGCAGGAATAAAAGAAAGAAAGATATATGAAAGACCGGAAGAGGTCAAATTAGTGATTGAGGGGGAGCTGTTAAGGAAACACTCACGAATTTGACACAACAAACAAGACAGAAACAGAATCATCCGGAAAATCAGTGCACAGGTGTACAGTATGCGAAGTTAGTGCGCGGTGTCCGCATAACAGAGCAATTAACCGCGGTGGGCGCGTAAGGCGCGCATAACGCGAATTGAAGAATGACAGGGCAGAAGAGCGCCAAAAATTGTATATATATACAGCAAGATTTGAAGAACGCGACGCAGATATACACGGAGAGAGAATCGTAGATAATACACAGAGGAGAACGAGAGACTGAGAGAAGACGCCATAGATCGCGTATGAGTGAAGAGAGACTTAGAAGTTCTCAGAAGACGCCATAGATCGCGTATGTACAGATGAATAACACAAGCCTGAAGTGTCGGGTCTTTTCATCTGAAGAGAGATGGTAATAAGAAACTACTCACTGTAGGAGAGTTTCTGTAACTTGAGCAAGAAGAGGCCAAGCTTACTTGTACACATCTTCTCTAATCGGAAAACACATGTTCATGTGGATGTCTGCGTGCAATCTCTACTTGTGAAGAATCTGAAGTTATTTCGTGTTACGGTAGGAAGTTCTGTTTATCGTTAACTGTCACGACTCGTTACTAAACGTGCTTCAGTACCTTCTCTGTAAATGCATGTTTCGGTGAATAATAGTTTACCCAGTAAACGTATTTCAGTAAATCTCGGTCAGTTACAGTTTCTCAGAAAATAAGATTTTTTCGGTAGAACAACGAAGTATAACTCGCAGCAGAGTTCGAAGCTTTGTATGAGAGATAGCTCACCTTGTAGCTAGACGTCTCTACTTTAAGCTGATCACAGTTTCCGGTAAATTGGAGATGTACACACAGTACAAAAGTTAACCGGAAAGTAGCACTTCAGAACTGTGAAGTTTCCAGAAGGAAGTTCATTCGGTAAAGGAAGCTCACACACTACTTCCTTACTTCACATAAGTTCATCTGAAGCAATTACGAACAGAACTAAGTTTATTTCGGTGAAGTTCCGGTACGACTACGGTGTCAGTCCAGTGACAGTCTGGTGAAGTTCCGATGGAACCTGAGTCGCATAATAACAGAGTTAAGCGACGTTATTTAGGCTAAGCTACTGTTGATTACAGAGGTGTTCTGAATCACTCTAGTTTAGCACTCTACTACAGTGGCGCGACATTTTCCGCAGGCCTGACAAAGTTCAAGCCTTGTCGCGAAACTCACCTTCAGGGCGAAAGTATTTCCGCAACAGTAGGCGTTAGAGCCGAAGTTTTCGCCAACATAGAGGAAATAAAAGGAATATGGAGGAAGAGGTGGGATTGGTTCCATCGCCCTATACATGGGATGGCCAATCTACTACATCCTTTATGGAGATCTGCATCACAGTCATTGGATATGGAGCTTGTGACTACTTGGAATGACTATGTAGATTGATTGTATGGACCTTCTGATGTGGAGCTACGTGGGAAGTTGGAGCTTCAGCTCACCTAGTTTCAGAATAATCACCTAGTTTCAAAATAATGAAGGACTTTTTGGTAGAGATGTGTCATGCTTGAGAAGCATGCAGTTGATGCCTGTGACATGGTGGGAGAGATACGGTGTTGGTACACCTGAGCTAGTAAGTCATTCCAATTTCCTTTTGAGTCTTTAACTAATAAGTTATAACTTTGTCTCATGAGTCATTCCTCTTCTTAATGAACTCTTTCTTTTTTATCTTGCAGAGAAAGTTAGCCATCCGCATACTTTCACAAGACTGTAGTGCTAGTCCATGTGAAAGGAATTGGAGTACATGGACCCTCTTCCATACAAAGAAGAGGAATAGACTATCTACATTGCAGTTGGAGCGGCTTGTCTATTGCCACTGCAACTTGCGTTTATTGGAGCGTGGTGGCCACTAAGCACAGGTGCGGCAGGTGAACGTCGATGAGCTTGATATAGAGAGGGTCCATGATATACCTAGCATTCCGGCAGAGGACCTTGATCTATATGACATGCTCTATCAGGAGTTGACAGTGCCACAGCATGATACGAGGGCATCTTGGACTCTTTCTAGTCATAGAGCACACAGTGTTCCAGGTCCATCTACTAGTAGGATGGAGGCATCTATTAATCGAGCACCACATGATGATGATGATGATGATAATGATGATAGTGATGATGATGATAGTGATGATGATGCTGATGGTGATAGTTATTAGTGACTCAAAGGATTTTGAGGATTGATGACTGCTCATGCGACATGTCATATGTATTATGATATTATGAGTCATGACTTATGATTTAATTGATATTGATTGATCATTGTATTATTGACACTGTAGTTTATTGTTTGAACTTTGACTACTTAGTGGTATCATGTGACATGGATGATGGTTACTAGTATGATCATTGATGTATATGTATTATGGACATTGGATTCTGATATCACATATGAGTTATGAGTCATGACAATCACCAGTGTCATAATTTTGAGATGAGGTTGACTTTTTCACATGTTTTTGTCATAAATTATAATTCTTTGAAGTTTGTTTTTCAATGTTACTTGTAAGTTGTATATAATAGTATTTGTCTGAACTCTGATGTCATATGAGATGCTTTGAAGTTTGATTCTTGAAAACAATGCAATTGCCTGGTCACTGGTGCCAAGTTCCAACATGTGTCATGAACATTGCTAAGTAGTAAGTACTAAAGTCTAAGTAGTAAGTACTAAGTAGTTACTAGTAAGTAGTAAGTTACTAAGTTGCTTGAATGTGCATTGTGAATTTGAATTTTAGAATGAGTCATTGAGTCATGATAATGATTAGTTGTAAATTCTAATATCATACATGTGTAATGTGCATTGTGCATCTTCCATCACTTCATTGAATAGGGATTCGAGAATTTGGAATGAATCATAAATATTAAATATTCAATACATATTACATAAATTAACATAATACATACTATATAATACATATTATATATGTATATACTATAATATACATCTAGGTCACTATATTTGCAAAAAAGATGAAATAAAAAAGAAATGGTTCGCAATGTTTTCGCAACGTCCAGGCCCAAACGTTGCGATGTTGCTAACGCGTTAGCAACACGTTGCCTTGGACATTGCGAAAACGTTGCTAACAACCTTGGGTACAACCAAGGTCATGATCTTTCATACATCTGCAGAGGTACACAGACATAGTTTGTTCACAGCAGCAGGTGGACCAATCGAGGTGGTCGGATCATATGTTTACTTGGGAGTGACATTTACAGCAGCATCAGGGATCTTCTCTATGTCTCAGGCAGCTCGGGACCGCATCACACGGGGGTATGCTGTGGTCGGGTTCTCGTGCGCTTAGGGGTGCACACAGGGTGCTTGAAGCAAATTCAAGTATCGTGATCAACTCAAAGTCAGCATAATTGCAAAATCATATCAAGAACTTTAGGAAGCACAAAGTCATGTTTACTTGCTCCTCATATTTGATGGTATCCTCATCATTATATAATAATGCTTTAGCCAAAAAATATAATTCTTTTTGAGTTCTTCCCTTAATTACTTATCTTGCTTAGTGTGTATAGACTCACACTTCGATCATGTATCTAATCACAAACGAATTTCATTAATGTTCCCTAATAGTGCTTATGAACCTTGGCATAACGCTGTGAATATCAATTTCTCATAATAATTCAGCCTTTATTTTCACTCAAATAAAATAACGCTGTGAATATCAATTTCTCATAATAATTCAGCCTTTATTTTCACTCAAATAAAATTTTCTTTTCTATGTAGCATTCGACTTTCTCATACGCTGGAAACAAGCATGCAATACTTTAAGTTCTGAGAACATAAGCTATTACAAGAATAGATTCTATTATTTGAGGTCCAGGGAATGGCTTTCTAGAACTTTTCAAAGTTTATTTATCATCAAGCGTGAGTTTTAATAAGGACAGTCTTAAATATTCAAAATATCTTTAACAGTATCGCACGTGAAGAATGAAGCAATCGAACTCAAATTGCCAAAGCTACCGCACTTTTTTAAGAATCATGTTCATTATTTAGGGAATATCAACTGTGATAATATCAACCGAAGCACTTTTCAAGCAACGCGTTCAATGGAGTGTAAACAACAACAACAAAAAAAACCATGGCAGTAAAGCGACCAAAGTACAAACTCGTCTAATACTGAAAAATATTACTAGTCTACACATCTTATGAAAAATGTTTTGTCAGAAGTCGACTAAAAGATACATAGTAACAAACGACTGTTATCTCACACTAATTCGATTGACTATATAAAGCATGAAGACGATTCTTTGCCAGATATGCATAAGGTTAATCTCCAGTCAAATTCTATTAATACCGAGGTCAAATTCTATTCATGACATCATCACATATTCTTTTAGTCATTTCGGAGGCTATAGTCATTTGTTCTGTATAATTCAATCTGGGACTTCACATGTGCAAAATTAAGAGAGAACTAAGTATCATTTACGGAGAGATGAAAGAAGTTAATTATCACAATTGCTCGAGTTAGAACAAGGCAAATTTCACATTTAAAATTTGTTTTCTGGAAAAAAAACAACATCTTATGACATCAGCGCATGAGAAAAAAAAACTATTGCATCATAAGTTTACGCCTTTCATCATATTTGCATAATTCTTATTACTTGTCACTATTCACCAATTCAGTGCATGTCAGAGCATACCGTAGACTGATCGGACTTTACTTACAGCCAACATCAAGCACGAGAGCAGATCTGAAGAAAACACGTGAGATTCTTTTTGTTGGAATTTCCCAAAACTCTATCAGATAGATCGTTGATGGCAGATAGACTGTTGATGGATAAGCTCCATCCTCGATATCAGATCTTTGGATCTCTCTTCCGTTCGAACATTCAGCATCAGCTATTATTTCCCATCATCTGAGCTTAGCGCAATTGACATCACTCAGCACATATTCAAAGGTTTATCAGATCATTGCACACTATCAAAAGCACTTCGTAGTAGATCAATTGGAACCAATAAAACTCCAGAATCTGTGCCAATATCATTGGCGTTTATCAGATACACAGAACATTTCCACTATGTCAGACATCACAGAGTTTGGGCCTTTCTCAGATGGTATCCGATAATAACCAGAAATAATTGCATGTTATTGGCCTCCAAATCTATTGATAATACTACGCGCGTGGCAGATCGATATTGATTAATTTCACCTTCTGTAACAGCAGATGGATTCTTCGAGCATTATCCTCTTCCTGAAACTTCCTCGTAACTGCATCGCCAGATTCTCCTATGAACTTCAAAGTCTATTCTGATTAACAGTGCATTTGCCTATCTCTGATAACAGGCTTTGTATTCTTTAGTCCGCCCCTCCGAGATAGCTTCTCTGTCAGGCCTTCTCTCGTCCAAATCTCCACAACAGAAAGAAAAAAAATGAGAGAGCCTTGTCTCCGTCCTTGTCTGTCTTCTGAGCGTCAAAAAGTCGCTATTGACTTTAAAAACCTAGCTGTTTTACTCACTGTGCAAAGTATAAACTTCATGAGAAATATCGATTACTGCTCTATTTTTTGCGCTCGCATCTGCCACCAGCCATCATCCATTTCTACCTCCTGCTAGCCTTCTCTCCCCTCTATTCTACAGTCATCCGTCCGAGAGCTGCCATTCTGTTAGGGCTCTCGGTTCATCAGTACTTTCACCATGAAATCCCGAACGTTGAAGGCAAAAGAAGTTCAGCAAGGCTGAGGGTCACCAAGGCAGACAATCGCATGAAAAGTGCCACGCATGCTCAGACTCCCCTTCCGATCCATTTCCCTCCCCCCCCCAAATCAGAGAGAGAGGCCCCCTTCTATTTTGAAAAGGCCACGATTCCCCTTTTTCGAGGCTGGCCATGTGGCATTCTCATAACAAAACAAAAGCGGCTATTCTCCCTTCAAGTCTCTTCCTCTGATTTTCTTTTTCTGATAGAAACTTTCCTCAGCTGGAAGATAGATACAAGAATAGATTCCCTACTTCCATAAAAACGGTTCATAATGATGATGGCTATCTTGAGAATGCTCATGGTCATGGCCATGATCATGTCAGCAAGTATACAACTGAAGCCCCTCCATCTCCACTGGCTTTTCTTCTTTTCCATAGTATACGTTCCGGGTCACACCATGCTTCAAAGCAATTTATGGCAATGATTTTGCCACCATTTATGAGAGTGTTCTTATCTCCCATATGCTCAACGATAGTCGACGTGATAATGCCTTCATGGAGAAGCGATCTCCACGACATCCATCCCCTCCAAACCTGTGTGTCCTCCGCACACACCACCACCAAGCTCTATATCTGCATCTGTAAGTCAAGAAGGACGACCAAAAATCAAGTGCATGGGTATACCAATTCATTATGTCTATACATGGCCATGTAATGGGCTCTATATATGCATACTCTAGGTGCATAAAAAACATGATGGTGCAATAAGAGATAAGAAAATGGGCATTCGACGAGGAGGCTTCTCACTCATTCTTAAGCTGATATTTTCTTGATATATTTACAACTTATTTAGCGTGCATTTGGACGTGCATCTATCAATTCAAAAGCACATGTGCACTTACATTTTCAAACATGCATACTCTAGATGCAAGCATTAACAATCATGGTGCAAATATGAAAACAATTACTTTCCACTCATAGCTCTACTCTCAAATGCAATCATTCTTGATATCGCTCTCAACTCCTCTCTTTTTCACTCGCAACTCTTCTCAAATCAGTTTTACATGAGTTTTATTGTGCAAATGAGAGTGCACCTACGGGAATTGAAACATGTGCTCTTCTCTACTTAAAATATGCATACTTTATATGCAATGCAGTCTAGTATTGGTGCAAAAAGATCAAGGTTATAGAAGAAAACTAATAAAAAGAATTCTTAATTCTGTGCTTTGACTTCCATTCTCATTGTCTTTACCTGGATCATTCCTTGCATTCATAAAATCTAGACAAGTAATAAGAAACATTTATACCAAATAGCATTATATACATATATACAAATCAACTCAAAAAAACAATCAAACCCTAATTCTTTGGTCTTATTCAATTTCTATCTCTTATGGACGCCTGTATACTAAGGCTCTCGTTTGGTCAACCGAATCAGAAAGCAAGTAATCACGAATATAGGCATCAATCTCTTCTTCACTTAACGGGTCATCTACACATTGTTCTCGAACCATTTCGCGATATATTCTTATCAAAACTCTTTCTTCTTATTCTCAAATATCTGCAGGCATAGGGAACAGACAGGTAGATAGAAAAATGTAGTATATAGATTGATCAAGAGGCATACCCCTAGGTCGAGCCGGTCCCCTATTCCTGGTTTGATCTATAGGTCTAGACCTAGGCCGCACTAGACGTGTATCTCTAATATAGTTTGAAGCAACTCTAGCTGGTGGTCTTTCCTCAATCACTATTCCTTGTGCTAAAGGATCTAGAGGTGCGGGAAGTAAGTATTCAAAAATAAAGCATCATCCGAAGATTGTTCTGAAGATGCATTCCTAGTTGGAGTAAAAACTCTATTTCTAGCTGAATTTAAATTGACATTCCTATCACGAGCTGAATTTCTCCGAGATGATGTCTCCGCCTCATAAGAAAAATCCCTTTCCATGGTTGACTCACAATTCTTTATTTGTAGCTACAGCTGCACCTGCAAAAAACAACACATTAGAAATGATCATACATGTAATCTTTATTTATATACACAAACATATATTCATGTTTTAAAGACTTTATTTATTCAACATATAATCATATCTTTGCACACTTATTATTTCTTATTTATTTACACTTTTGATATTTACCTATTTGTATTCCTTAGTCTCCATTTGTATTTATCTCTTCTCCATCTTGGATTTCTTTGCAAGCTCGTCATCTTCTTCATCTTCCTCTTTCTCTTCATCTATCACTATCTCATATTCCTCATTCTCTCTCTTTTTAAATAACTTAACTCTTTTCCCAGCAATTAGTTCCTTTAACTTGGTCCCATCCAGTTCTCTAAGTGAGTAAGTACCATTGTCAAATACTTTACTTATCACATATGGACCGAACCATCTCTTCACTAATTTTCTTCGAGCTTCGTATTGCGTATCAAGTGAGCTATCATAGATAAGTACCCAATCTCCTTCATTTAACCTTTTGGGTCTTAATCTACGGGACTTATCAAATGCAATCTTATTTCTTTGATGCTCTCAGTTTAACTGCAACTTCTTCTATTAAATTTCTTCCTTTCTCTAATTGAAGAATCCGCACTGCTAACAGATCTTCTCTTGATACCTCATCTTCCCAAGGCAATGAAGTCCATGCTAGGGCATGTGACTCCATTGGTAAAATAGGTTTTTGACAGTACATTAGTTCCGCTGGCATGTATCCAATAGTCCTAGTGCACGTCATCCTATCTGCCCATAGGGCAAAGGGAAGGTATATTGGCCAGTTCTTTATTTTTCCTTCACAAGCCTTAGCCAAAGCTTTAATAATCGGAGGATGTCCACGCTCAACTTTTCCGTTGGCTTCAAGATTGTAAGCAGTGGTGAGTGATAGCCGAATACCATATTTTTCAAAGAAGTCCTTGGCTTCCTGAGCATCAAGCTCACCTCTATCAGCAACTACCTTTTCAACATAGCCAAATCTGCTAAACACATCTTCTAGCAAAAACTTACATACGTTACTCGTGGTTTTTGTCCTCAAAGCTCTTCCTTCAACATGGTTTGTCAGGTCCTCTCTTGCAAGCACAATATATCGCATCTGCTGTATCCCAAAGGCATTGTAACCAAATCAACAACCCACTTATAGTGGATGTTTAGGGGATATGTCGGATGCAATTCATCTCTGTGTTTAACATTTGAGTACACCTGACAAGTCTTACATGTGGCTACATAATTCAAAACATCTACGTACATTCCAGGCCACCAATACCTCTCTTTTATCTTTTCATAAGTCCCGAAAAAACCCTTATGTCCTGCCCACATAGTATCATGCATTTCTGTCATAACTTGCTTTTGTAATAATCTTAATCCTACAAGTCTTTGAGGATTTACAATCTTTCCTTTCGCATGTCTCCATAAATAGCCATCTTTTAGGAAAAAATTGAAAGCTTTTTTCCTGATCTCTAAATCTAGCTTGAGACCAATAGCTTTCTGGAGCTAATTTGCTTAGATATTTCCCAATCTCTTTCCAATTTTCTTCATACTCATCTTCATTAAAGTGCTCTGATGTGAAGATTTTAGATTCATATGAACAAGCATATAATTCTCTCTCCTTCTCATCATTTTCTCCTTCAACATTTGTCAATCTGGCTCGTGAGAGCATGTCAGCAACAAGATTTGCTTTCCCTGAAATGTGAATAAACTCAGGATTAATTGATTTTATATATGCAATCCATCGGAGCATTGCTATATCAAGAGTAGAGTAGTTGACAATCATGCCAAGAAGTGGTAAGCAATCAGTTTCCACAACTACATATGCTCCAATGAAATACTCTTTGTCACACTTCAAAGCAGTTACAACTCCCCACAATTCTCTCTTGATTTTTGGATAGTTCTTTTATCTCTCATGTAATCTTTTTGCTCCAAACGGGATAGCATATCTATGCCCATTTTCATCATTCTGCCCTACAGCCCATCCTATCCCAATTGGACTTGTATCTACTGTAAGAATTATAGGTTTTCCGCTAGTAAAATATACCCTTTTTAGGACTGGAGCTAGAATGAGCAGATTTTTCAATGATTCCATAGCTTTAGTATGTTTTTCAGTCCAAAGAAACTTTTTCCTTTTTCTCAAAAGTTGATACAAGTGATTTGCCACATGAGCAAAATGTGGTATCCAAATATGGTAAAATACACATGCTCCAAGAAACCGCCTAACTTCACTTATATTATAGAAAACATTAGGTAATTGATTAATTGCATCTATCTTTGCTGGATATGGTTTGCATCCATAATAACCACACATGTGGCTGACTATTAATACCTCATTAACACCAAACACTGATTTCTCATCAGAAAGAGTCAAATGAACTTCTTCAAATCGTTCTAAAATTTTCTCACAATCTAATATGTGATCTTTCACAAATTTCCTAAATCCTTCATCATCAAGTTGTTCATCTTTTATACTCTCTTCATACCCCTTTATTAGTACATCATCAAGAAATGGCATAGTCAATCGAGGGATGAAATCATGTAATACACTATGCATTGCATTCATCATGTGTGCCACTGAATTGGTGGCTCTTTGCGGTAACGTACACATACGCACCAATCCTAATGGAGTCTTCATAGTTGTAATGTCTCTACTACCTAATGCCAATTGAAATTGGTCGTATCCGAAGTAGAGATCTCCCATGGAATAAATCACATGACCGGCAAAGACTTCTGCATAATCATCTACAATCGGACCAGTACCAACATTTCTTATTGTCACTTTGTTTACTGGCTGAAGATCTTGAATAAATCTTAATTTCCCGTTCTTCTTCGGCACAGTAAACCATCGGTTTGAGTAAGGAGCTGCAGAAGGTTCCAAAATCTGCATGCTAATTTTTTCTTTTAATAAGCAAATCAGTTTTGGAAGATGAGCTTTTGGAACTAGTATAGCTCGCAAATTCCAAGGAACATGAGGAATGGTGAAAATCACCATCGGAGCTGCTACCTTTGGATCTACACAACCTATTTCTCTAGGTTCAAATGCAAATGCTTTGCCGTGCTTTCTAATCATCCATTCAAATTTCTTCTTTTCTTGTGGCAATCGAAAGTTTTCACATCCAATCTTTAATTTTTCTATGGTTTCATCAGTAAAGGTATGACCAATCTTCTTAACATCTCTCAGACTTGGCTCATCACTTACTTCATTCACAATGTTTTGACTTTCTTCAGGTAAAGGTTGTGCCACAGGTTTAACTTTCCTATCAACAGTCTTGTATTTTGTTTCAACTTGAGGCTCAAACTCTATCTCCTCTTTCTCAATTAGAAACTCAAAGAACTCAGATATAGTCACATATGCCTCGAGTGAATATACATTCAAAAACTGATCATAGGTATTCTCTTTTACTAGAAATGTTTCAATGCTTTCCATTATATCAGAACATGAAAAGCAATCAAACAAACCACTAATTTTCTCATCTTGTTCTATCAATCCTTCTTTCACAAAATCTTTTTCTTTTTGTGCAATAACTTTGCTCAACCCTCGATTCATATCTTTGCATCTTATAAATTTCGACTCTCCTGTATCACAGACAAAGCTTGAATTTTCTTCCATCATGGTAGGAGGCGAGATTTCTATAAATCTCGTGCCACAATCATCTCGCTTAATCATGGCACTTTTATAAAATCCTGTTCAAAGTGTCCAATAGGGTCACTTCTTAGCAACATCCTATTACGCGGATGGTTAACATACAGAGTCATAAATTGAACAGACTTGAGTCCATCTCGTGTACGAATACGTGCATATGCACTTCCATCATCAAGGACTTTAGTCTCCATTCGTGCTTCACTAATGAATGGTTGTCCCAAAATTACTGGATATGGGAAACCATCATGTATGAAGAAGTGATGTTTATCACAAACATCTCCTATAGAAATTGGTACATGAGCACACGCTCCATGTAAAGCTCCAGCAAGGTTATTTGCATATTTCATCCTCCATCCATGCTCTCGATCAATAGGCCACTTCTCTTGATCATAAACATTTTTGGAAATTACATTAATTTCTGACCCAGAGTCAATGAGAGCAACATAAGGTCTTGCTTTCCCACCAAGTTTCACCATAGTTTTAGTTGTCCCTCTAGCCCAAAGATTATTTGCATAATAACTTTCAAGTACATTCCATTCTTGCTCATCATCAGGAAGTACCTTAGATAATCTTTTAAACTCATTACACTTTACTTCTGTTTGAATATTTTGGACCATTGGAACTGGCTCGTTTAATATTGGTTCTTCAAAATACTGCCTCTTTCTCTTGAGACTATCAAGTATTTCATCAATAAACTCACGTTTAGCAATTCTCAACAAATCTCCTAATTGAATAGAAACAATGCTCTTAAGTATATTGTCATCAAGCACTTGCTTCAAATCCGTTTGTTTTTCCAAATCTGAAACTAGCTTATAAGCAGGACCTTTTCTATGTTCCTTCTTTTCTTCCTTGCTAGTTTCTATTTCAATTGGCTCCTCAATTCGAACTTCCTTCTCACTTTTTCTTGTTACTCTCTTATTCGAACCCTCATTCTTCTCCTCTCGCTTTCGCCTCTCTTCAACATTAGCCTCATATGCATACACAGTAAATGCATCAACAGGGGAATCCCAACTCGTTTGCGATCGAATTGTGTTTCCTACTTTAGTCAATGACTCTATTAATAATTTTGCTTTTGAAACAGATGTTAGGACATTATCCCATAAATTTTCAGTCTCATCATCTTGTCCTCTAGCAAGCTTAAACATAAAACTGGATGTTTCATAGAACATTTGGCTAGAGGATGCCTCAAAATACCTTCTCATCCCTCCTTTACCAAAATTGATAGGTACTGGCTTCCCTGTATCAGTAGAGCAAATCTTGTCATCAATCCATTGAACAAGATTTTTAGCACTTGCTTCTTGGAAGGACTCACAAACCTTGTTAGCATGGTCCAAACTGTCACACCAAATATACCTTTTAGTGAATTCCCTTTTGGGTTCTTGCTTCTCTTTTATCACATTAGATTTCTCTAATGTGGTTAATTTTAAGCGTAGATCCTTCATACCTTGAATAATTTCATCCATGTATGCAGGTGGAGCACCTACTAGCCGAATCTCAGGGTGAGGCTCAACTCTTATTTCTGGATTTGGATTTAAATTATTTTGAACTCTTTCTTGAGAAATTCGAGATTTCCATCGCTTACGCTTCATAATCATTTAAACAGCTTCTCGTACCTTATCCCACTCGGTAGTCAAACCTATCGGTTCAGTCAAATCTTCAAGTAAATTCCCTAGCTCTAAGGCTAGGCCAAGATCAGCACTGTGAACAAAAAGTTCGACTTTGTCGAGAGCTAATGCATTCTGATCTGTTTCATCCAACTGACTAAATCTCTCTTCAAACTCACGTAGAAGTTCGGTTGCTACAAGTCCCTTATTAGGAGTAGCTACCCACTCTTTAAATGATCGACATGTGGGTGTAGTCAAATCTTCTAGAAAATATTCTTCTTTCAAGAGCTTCTAAAGTTCATCCCATGTCTTTGCTTGCTCTTGAAGTGTAACAATTCTTGGTTTAATTCCTGGAGTAACTTCTCTCACAAAGTCAGATAATTTCATGGTCATTGGTACCCCATAAAAATCCATTTTCAGGTCATAGGCTCGTAAGAAACTCGATACATTTCGACTGTTAAAGAACCCATGTTCTTTAACAATTGCTTCTAACGCTTGTACCAGACGGTCTTTATCTAGAGTGGTATTTTGAGTCATAGACATAATTTCTAATAGGGCATTGATAGTTCGTGTATCAAAGTCACCTCGCACTCCTCTCGATAAAGTCTCGTCATCCATCTTACTCCAATCTAAAGTCAAGGGCAAGGTTTCAACTTATAAATCCCCTAACCGATTTCACGTCGGGTTCACGTATGTGGTCGGGTTCTCGTGCGCTTAGGGGTGCACACAAAGTGCTTGAAGCAAATTCAGGTATCGTGATCAACTCAAAGTCAGCATAATTGCAAAATCATATCAAGAACTTTAGGAAGCACAAAGTCATGTTTACTTGCTCCTCATATTTGATGGTATCCTCATCATTATATAATAATGCTTTAGCCAAAAAATACAGTTCTTTTTTAGTTCTTCCCTTGATTACTTCTCTTGCTTAATGTGTATAGACTCACACTTCGATCATGTATCAAATCACAAACGAATTTCATTAATGTTCCCTAATCGTGCTTATAACCTTGGCATACACTGTGAATATCAATTTCTCATAATAATTCAGCCTTTATTTTCACTCAAATAAAATTTTATTTTCTATGTAGCATTCGACTTTCTCATACGCTGGAAACAAGCATGCAATACTTTAAGTTCTGAGAACATAAGCTATTACAAGAATAGATTCTATTATTTGAGGTCCAGGGAATGGCTTTCTAGAAGTTTTCAAACTTTATTCATCATCAAGCGTGAGTTTTAATAAGGATAGTCTTAAATATTCAAAATATCTTTAACAATATCGCACGTGAAGAATGAAGCAATCGAACTCAAATTGCCAAAGCTACCGCACTTTTTTAAGAATCATGTTCATTATTTAGGGAATATCAACTGTGATAATATCAACCGAAGCACTTTTCCAGCAACGCGTTCAATGGAGTGTAAACAACAACAACAAAAAAAACCATGGCAGTAAAGCGACCAAAGTACAAACTCGTCTAATACTGAAAAATATTACTAGTCTACGCATCTTATGAAAAATGTTTTGTCAGAAGTCGACTAAAAGATACATAGTAACAAACGACTGTTATCTCACACTAATTCGATTGACTATATAAAGCATGGAGACGATTCTTTGCCAGATATGCATAAGGTTAATCTCCAGTCAAATTCTATTAATACCGAGGTCAAATTCTATTCATGACATCATCACATATTCTTTTAGTCATTTCGGAGGCTATAGTCATTTGTGCTGTATAATTCAATCTGGGACTTCACATGTGCAAAATTAAGAGAGAACTTAGTATCATTTACGGAGAGATGAAAGAAGTTAATTATCACAATTGCTCGAGTTAGAACAAGGCAAATTTCACATTTAAAATTTGTTTTCTGGAAAAAAAACATCTTATGACATCAGCGCATGAGAAAAAAAAACTACTGCATCATAAGTTTACGCTTTTCATCATATTTGCATAATTCTTATTACTTGTCACTATTCACCAATTCAGTGCGTGTCAGAGCATACCGTAGACTGATCGGACTTTACTTACAGCCAACATCAAGCACGAGAGCAGATCTGAAGAAAACACGTGAGATTCTTTTTGTTGGAATTTCCCAAAACTCTATCAGATAGATCGTTGATGGCAGATAGACTGTTGATGGATAAGCTCCATCCTCGATATCAGATCTTTGGATCTCTCTTCCGTTCGAACATTCAGCATCAGCTATTATTCCCCATCATCTGAGCTTAGCGCAATTGACATCGCTCAGCACATATTCAAAGGTTTATCAGATCATTGCACACTATCAAAAGCACTTCGCAGTAGATCAATCGGAACCAATGAAACTCCAGAATCTGTGCCAATATCATTGGCGTTTATCAGATACACAGAACATTTCCACTGTGTCAGACATCAAAGAGTTTGGGCCTTTCTGAGATGGTATCCGATAATAACCAGAAATAATTGCATGTTATTGGCCTCCAAATCTATTGATAATACTACGCGCGTGGCAGATCGATATTGATTAATTTCACCTTCTGTAACAGCAGATGGATTCTTCGAGCATTATCCTCTTCCTGAAACTTCCTCGTAACTGCAGCGCCAGATTCTCCTATGAACTTCAAAGTCTATTCTGATTAACAGTGCATTTGCCGATCTCTGATAACAGGCTTTGTATTCTTTAGTCCGCCCCTCCGAGATAGCTTCTCTGTCAAGCCTTCTCTCGTCCAAATCTCCACAACAGAAAGAAAAAAATGAGAGAGCCTTGTCTCCATCCTTGTCTGTCTTCTGAGCGTCAGAAAGTCGCTATTGACTTTAAAAACCTAGCTATTTTACTCACTGTGCAAAGTATAAACTTCTTGAGAAATATCGATTACTGCTCTATTTTTTGCGCTCACATCTGCCACCAGCCATCATCCATTTTTACCTCCTGTTAGCCTTCTCTCCCCTCTATTCTACAGTCATCCGTCCGAGAGCTGCCATTCTGTTAGGGCAAAAGAAGTTCAGCAAGGCTGTTGGTCTTCATGAGGGTTACCAAGGCAGACAATCGCATGAAAACTGCCACGCATGCTCAGTCTCCCCTCCCGATCCATTTTCCCCCCGTAAATCAAAGAGAGAGGCCCCCTTCTATTTTGAAAAGGCCACGATTCCCCTTTTTCGAGGCTGCCCATGTGGCATTCACATAACAAAACAAAAGCGGCTATTCTCCCTTCAAGTCTCTTCCTCTGATTTTCTTTTTCTGATAGAAACTTTCCTCAGCCGGAAGATAGATACCAGAATAGATTCCCTACTTCCATAAAAACGGTTCATAATGATGATGGCTATCTTGAGAATGCTCATGGTCATGGCAATGATCATGTCAGCAAGTATACAACTGAAGCCCCTCCATCTCCACTGGCTTTTCTTCTTTTCCATAGTATACGTTCCGGGTCACACCACACTTTAAAGCAATTTATGGCAATGATTTTGCCACCATTTATGAGAGTGTTCTTATCTCCCATATGCTCAACGATAGTCAACGTGATAATGCCTTCATGGAGAAGCGATCTCCACGACAACGCAGCACTAGCTTGACAGCGCTCATGTATGGGGCAGCCATATGGGGGTCGGGATTAGCGACATCAGTATGGACAGCATTAGAGAGGCCACAGATCCTCATGATTGCCAGACTTATCCGCAGCAAGCCTTCAGTACCACATGATATCATTAGAGCAGCGCTCGCTGCACCACTGATGCTAGTTGAGGCGCTGTTCCAGACAGTATGCCTATTACACAAACTTCGGAGCATGGATACAGAGCGCATTGCTTATCGTGCTTTCCAGGCATCACGTGATATGGAATTAGAAGGCGACACCTCCTCATGGTATGCACAGACACGAGACTGGCTCGCCCACCATGGCTTTGACATAGACAGGCTACCACCACTACATTACGACTCACATGCACCCACCTACTCGCTCTCTCATCAAGAGAGGAATAGGGTCATTCGTCAGGAGATATGGCATACATACATACAGAGGACATGGGTGAGCCCTAGGGATACATTGCCACGGAAAATGCTCTATTACCGCGAGCATTTTCTACATATATCGGACGCGGGCTTCATCGAGATCTCGAGATACATGCAAAAATACCCACCACCTCCGAGTCATCATTGGGCAGCTCGGGTCTCATCACATCACCTCGAGATTGAGAGGGGTCCGTCCGGGGGAGTCCCCCGTGAGGAAAGGTGGTGCCCAGTATGCGAGACAGAGATAGAGAGTGAGGAGCATTTTGTTATCAAATGCCGAGCATACTTAGACCTTCGAGCACAGTTCCAGCTAGAGGAGTCACTCGAGTTGTGCATGACTATGGGAGACCAACGACACTTGGGACTCGCATACCATTACCCAGTTCTTTCAGCGAGCAGAGCTACATCAGGGAGGTCCTTCTATAGGGCTCACGCTCCACCACGCAGCAGCACAGAGCGCACGACGACGACCACGCATGGTAGGATATCGTCGACCGCGACTATATCAGGAGGATATCTCACGCATCAGGACAGCCTACGAGTACATGGTGGAGCATAGGCGTACCACCAGCCCCTGGGTTGTCTTCCTTCAGGAGGCACTGAGTCCACCACTGATGTACCACATACTACACCCACCTCCCCCCATCACCAATAGCTACGGTGTTTTGCTCACTCACATTATGGATCCCCCTGTATTAGGTGGCCACTATCTGCTGAGTCAGAGCCACGTCTCCCCAGCCTTTTACTTTCCTTAGATAGCTTTGTGTTTATTTCATTTCATTTTCTACACATGGTTACTACATTTGTACATGGCTTTTGTCTCATAGGCCAAGTTTGGCCTCCAGAAGACGTTAATATCTCTCTCTCTCTCTCTCTCTCTCTCTCTCTCTCTCTCTCTCCCCCGTATGCACGTTGAAGAAGGAGGCGGCCAACTGGTGTGTATCCTAGGATTTCAATCACGTACACCTATGCAACGCTGAAGTTGGCGTTCTTGAAAATTTTTCGCAACAACCAGACGTCTTGGAAGGTTCTGGAGCATTTGCGACATCATTGATAGTGTGATTGGAAGGTAGAGGGCTCTTCAATACATTTCAAGTGCTAGTAAAGCATTTGGATGCATCCAACAAGTTGTCCGAGCCTACACTATTGCATATGTTCTTGGACATGTTATATTCATGGGGCATTTCAAGTGCTAATGAAGCATTTGGATGCATCCGACAAGATATCAGAGCCTACACTGCTGCACATGTTCTTGGACATGTTATATTCATCGGATATTTCAAGTGCTAGTGAAGCATTTGGATGCATCCGACAAGCTGTGAGGACCTACACTTCTGCAGATGTTCTTGGCCAGATTATATTCATCCATCCGTGATATTGTGGCCAGTCAAATCGACGTTGTGACGTTGGTGGGGATTATCACTCAAGAGAAGAAAGTGGAGAGGCGACGCTAGCATCGAAAAACTCAGAATGCCCAGCATCGGGTGTACCTACGAGAGATGCGTCTGGAAGCGTGCTAAAGTCTGGACCATCACAAGACACACGTGTGAATATGGTGTAGCTAGCCCCTCATCGGATCTCGGTCCCCATCAAGGACCTTTCCAAGGTGCCAGATAAGGCGGAAGTCACTGCTCGCACCTTTCATACTTGCTGTCACAAGTTCCAAGCAAAGGTGAAGTAACCTAGGGACTAGGAGGCACATCATGTAGCACGAATGGACACAGTGCATGATGTTAACAACCACACAATGGAATATTACAAGAGCAACAAGCTCGTGTTGCGTAGGCCACTCACTCTTACTCTGGACCAACTCTTGGGACCTGAACTGTGTGCGGGTGTTACAGAAACAATTTCGGTAGTAGTTGTAGGGTAGTTTGTCACAAGTGGAGTCGAGATGGCGAACGTGCAAGCGGAACCTCCTTCTGCACGTTGATCACCCCGACTCCACTTGCGACGAACTACCCTACAACTACTACTGAAATTGTTTCTGTAACACCGGCACACAGTTCAGGTCCCAGGAGTTGCTCCAGAGTAAGAGTGATTGGCTTACGCAACACGAGCTTGTTTCTCTTGTAATATTCCATGGTTTGCTTGTTAAAATCGTGCACTGTGCCCATTCATACTACATGACGCGCCTTTCGGTCCCTAGATTACTTCACCTTTGATTGGAACGGGTGACAACAAGTATGAATCGTGCGAGCAGCGACTTCTGCCTTATCTGGCACCTTGGAAAGGTCCTTGATGAGGATCGAGCTCCGACGAGGGGCTAGCTACACCATATTCACACATGTGTCTTGCGATGGTCTGGACTTTAGCACGCTTCTAGATGCTCCCCCCCTCCCCTACACCCGATGTTGGGCATTCTGAGTTTTTCGTGCTAGAGCCACCTCTCCACTTTCTTCCCTGACAGCTTGTCGGATGCATCCAAATGCTTCATTAGCACTTGAAATGTCCGATGAATGTAACATGTCCAAGAACATCTACAACAGTGTAGGCTCTCACAGCTTGTCGGGTGCATCCAAATGCTTCACTAGCACTTGAAATGTGTTGAAGAGCCCTCTACCTTCGAATAACACTATCAATGATGCCGCAGATGCTCGAGAACCTGCCAAGACGTCTCGTTGTGGCGAAAATTTTCCAAGAACGTCAACTTTAGCATTGCATAAGTGGCCGTGACTGTGAAATCCTAGATACACACCAGTTGGCTGCCTCCTCCTTCAACCTGCGTACGAGGGAGCGAGAGAGAGAGAGAGAGAGAGAGAGAGAGAGAGATAGAGAGATAGAGAGAGAGAGAATGTGAGAGACCTTCCTACCCCCTCCCCTCCCAGGTATTGCAAGTCCGTCGACTGCTCTTCGTTCAGGGTTTCTTTGCAAAGCTCAAAAACCGCACCCGTGGAGGCAAATGCAAAGAATTTTGTGCTGCCAAGTGGATTTATCTCTGAAAATGCATCAAGGGATATGGCTGCTTCTGCAGCCATGAGTAATCAGTCACACGAGCCGAAGTGGCCAGAACAGTCCGATGAGCTATTGGGGCTGATTGTTAATTCATTACGTGTATTGGGTGGAGCTGTTCCGCAAAGCTGTCTTGAGCCTCGAAGACGTCCACAGTCAGCACAAAAGATTGCTTTGGTGCTAGAGAAGGCGCCAAAGCATTTGCAACCTGATCTTATTGCTTTGGTACCCAAGCTTGTCGATGTTACAGAGCATTCATTAGCAGCAGATATTCTGTTAGATCGGATCAGACACCCTGATGCTGAGCTTGCCTTGCAGCTGCCAGTGTTGGCAGCACTAGCTTGACAGCGCTCATGTATGGGGCAGTCATATAGGGGCCGGGATTAGCGACATCAGTATGGACAGCTTTAGAGAGGCCAGAGATCCTCATGGATTGCAAGACTTATCCGCAGCAAGCCTTCAGTACCACATGATATCATTAGAGCAGCGCTCGCTGCACCACCGATGCTAGTTGAGGCACTGTTCCAGACAGTATGCCTATTACACAGACTTCGGAGCATGGATACAGAGCATATTGCTTATCGTGCTTTCCAGGCATCACGTGATATGGCATTAGCAGGCGACACCTCCTTATGGTATGCACAGACACGAGACTCGCTCGCCCACCATGGCTTTGACATAGACATGCTACCACCACTACATTACGACTCACATGCACCCACCTACTCGCTCTCTCATCAAGAGAGGAATAGGGTCATTTGTCAGGAGATATGGCATACATACATACAGAGGACATGGTTGAGCCCTAGGGATACATTGCCACGGAAAATGCTCTATTACCGCGAGCATTTTCTACATATATCGGACGCGAGCTTCATCGAGATCCCGAGATACATGCAGACATACCTTCCCCACCACCTCCGAGTCATCATTGGGCAGCTCGGGTCTCATCACATCACCTCGAGATTGAGAGGGGTCTGTCCAGGGGAGTCTCCCGTGAGGAAAGGTGGTGCCTAGTATGCCAGACAGAGGTAGAGAGTGAGGAGCATTTTGTTATCAGATGCTGAGCATACTTAGACCTACGAGCACAGTTCCAGCTAGACGAGTCACTCGAGTTATGCATGACTATGGGAGACCAGCGACGCTTGGAACGCTTCCTCACATCAGCATACGAGAGGCGAGAGCGGTCACTACAGCCCACACATCAACCACGGGTGAGTACCCAGCAGACCATTACCCAGTTCTTTCAGCGAGCAGAGCTACATCAGGGAGGTCCTTCTATAGGGCTCACGCTCCACCAGGCAGCAGCACAGAGCGCACGAGGACGACCACGCATGATAGGATATCATCGAGCGCGACTATATCAAGAGGATATCCCACGCATCAGGACAGCCTACGACCACATGGTGGAGCATAGGCGTACCACCACCCCCTGGGTTGTTTTTCTTCAAGAGGCACTCAGTCCACCACCGATGTACCACATACTACACCCACCTCCCCCCATCAGTAATAGCTACGGTGTATTGCTCACTCATATTATGGATCCCCCTGTATTAGGTGGCCACTATCTGCTGAGTCAGAGCCAAGTCTCCCAAGCCTTTTACCAGCCCTAGATAGCTTTGTGTTTATTTCATTTCATTTTTTACACATGGTTACTACATTTGTACATGGCTTTTGTCTCGTAAGCCAAGTTTTGCCTCCAGAAGACGTTAATATGACTCTCTCTCTCTCTCTCCACAACCAGGGATCGAATCCCACTCCAAGAACGCCAACTTCGTCGTTGCATAGGTGTACGGGGGAGAGAGAGAGAAAGAGAGAGAGAGAGAGAATGTGAGAGACCTTCCTCCCACCTCCCCTCCCAGGTATTGCAAGTCCGTCGACTGCTCTTCATTCAGGGTTTCATTGCAAAGCTCAAAAACCGCACCTGTGGAGGCAAATGCTGCAAAGAATTTTGTGCTGCCAAGTGGATTTATCTCTGAAAATGCATCAAGGGATATGGCTGCTGCTGCAGCCATGAGTAATCAGTCACACGAGCGGAAGTGGCCAGAACAGTCCGATGAGCTCTTGGGGCTGATTGTTAATTCATTATGTGCATTGGATGGAGATGTTCCGCAAAGCTGTCCTGAGCCTCGAAGACGTCCGCAGTCAGCACAAAAGATTGCTTTGGTGCTAGAGAAGGCGCCAAAGCATTTGCAACCTCATCTTATTGCTTTGGTGGCCATGCTTGTCGATGTTACAGAGCATTCATTAGCAGCAGATGTTCTGTTAGATCGGATCAGACACCCTGATGCTGAGCTTGCCTTGCAGCTGCCAGTGTTGGGAGCACTCAGCCAGCTTGAAAGTAGCGACAATGTATGGGAGATGGTGATGGGTCAGGCTCTGAAGATTCTTCCAGACTCCAATGATGAACCTCTAGCTGCAGCAATGAGTTTTGCCTTCAAAACAGCCGCTAAATGCGGGCAGTTACTACAAGCTGCAAGAGCTGTTCAGGAGAGGCTTAAGCATTTAGGACCAACTGCATCTCCTCGAGTGCTTGATGTTTTGATGAGCACAGTTTGTAATAATGTTGATGTTGCGAAAGCACTGTTACGTAACATTGGCACAGACACTGAGTGCAATAAGCCAGACTCGGCATTGCCATCCTCAAATATTCTTTTTGATGAGCATGGGAATGGCGTTGCCACAGTGCAGATGCGGTTGGACGCAGCCTGTTGGAGAGTGGCTGATGTGGATATACTTGTAGAAATGTTAACCATTCCTTGCTTGAGGTTTTAACCGTTGCTTGCTTGAGGGAGGAAGCTCAGCAAGTGTTTGAGAGGGCCATAGCAAGAGGTGAATTTGGTGAGCATTCTGTAGTTATGGTTTTGGAGAGACGACGTGCTCAAAGGTTAATAAGAGACAAGGTGTCATCTGAATGGACTGCAAAGTGCTGCAGCATCCTTGCTTTTGTCTCGTAGGCCAAGTTTGGCCTCAGAAGACGTTAATATGACTTTCTTTCTCTCTCTCTCTCTCTCTCTCTCTCTCTCTCTCCCCGTATGCACGTTGAAGAAGGAGGCGGCCAACTGATGTGTATCCTAGGATTTCAGTCACGTACACCTATGCAACGTTGAAGTTGGCGTTCTTGGAAAATTTTCGCCACAACCAGACGTCTTGGCAAGTTCTGGAGCATTTGTGACATCATTGATAGTGTGATTCGAAGGTAGAGGGCTCTTCAACACATTTCAAGTGCTAGTGAAGCATTTGGATGCATCCGACAAGTTGCCAGAGCTTACACTATTGCATATGTTCTTGGACATGTTATATTCATGGGACATTTCAAGTGCTTATGAAGCATTTGGATGCATCCGACAAGCTGTCAGAGCCTACACTGTTGCACATGTTTTTTGACATGTTACATTCATCGGATATTTCAAGTGCTAGTGAAGCATTTGGATGCATCCGACAAGCTGTGAGAGCCTACACTTCTGCAGATGTTCTTGGTCAGATTATATTCATCCATCCGTGATGTTGTGGCTAGTCAGATCGACGTTGTGACGTTGGTGGGGATTATCACTCAAGAGAAGAAAGTGGAGAGGCGGCGCTAGCATCAAAAAACTCAGAATGCCTAGCATCGGGTGTACCTACGAGAGATGCGTCTGGAAGAGTCCTAAAGTCCGGACCATCGCAACACACACGTGTGAATATGGTGTAGCTAGCCCCTCATCGGAGCTCAGTCCCTATCAAGGACCTTTCCAAGGTTCCAGATAAGGCGGAAGTCGCTGCTTGCACCTTTCATATTTGCTGTCACATGTTCCAAGCAAAGGTGAAGTAACCTAGGGACTGGGAGGCACATCATGTAATACGAATGGGCACAGTGCACAATGTTAACAAGCAAACCATGGAATATTACAAGAGCAACAAGCTCGTGTTGTGTAGGCCACTCACTCTTACTTTGGACCAACTCCTAGGACCTGAACTGTGTGCTGGTGTTACGGAAACAATTTCGGTAGTAGTTGTAGGGTAGTTCGTCACAAGTGGAGTCGAGATGGTGAACATGCAAGCGGAACCTCCTTCTGCACGTTGATCACTCCGACTCCACTTGCGACGAACTATCCTACAACTGCTACTGAAATTGTTTTCGTAACACCGGCACACAGTTCAGGTCCCAGGAGTTGCTCCGGAGTAAGAGTCTGTGGCCTACGCAACACGAGCTTGTTGCTCTTGTAATATTCCATGGTTTGCTTGTTAAGATCGTGCACTATGCCCATTCGTACTACATGACGTGCCTTCCGGTCCCTAAGTTACTTCACCTTTGCTTGGAACAGGTGACAACAAGTATGAAAGCTTCGAGCAGTGACTTCTGCCTTATTTGCCACCTTGGAAAGGTCCTTGATGAGGATCGAGCTCCGACGAGGAGCTAGCTATACCATATTCACACATGTGTCTTGCGATGGTATGGACTTTAGCACGCTTCAAGATGCTCCCCCCTCCCCTCCCCGTACACCCAATGTTAGGCATTCTAAGTTTTTTGATGCTAGAGCTACCTCTCCACTTTCTTCCCTTGAGTGATAATCCCCACTAACGTCACAACGTCGATCTGGCTGGCCACAACATCACGGATGGATGAATGTAATATATCCAAGAACATCTGCAGAAGTGTAAGCTCTAACAACTTGTCAGATGCATCCAAATGTTTCACTAGCACTTGAAATGTCCGATGAATGTAATATGTCCAATAACATCTGCAGTAGTGTAGGCTCTGACAGCTTGTCGGATGCATTCAAATGCTTCATTAGCACTTGAAATGTCCGATGAATGTAACATGTCCAAGAACATCTACAATAGTGTAGGCTCTGACAACTTGTCGGATGCATCCAAATGGTTCAGTAGCACTTGAAATGTATGAAGAGCCCTCTACCTTCGAATCACACTATCAATGATGCCACAAATGCTCCATAACCTGCCAAAACGTCTGGTTGTGGCGAAAATTTTCTAAGAACGCCAACTTTAGCGTTGCATAAGTGGCCGTGATTGTGAAATCCTAGGATACACACCAGTTGGATGCCTCCTCCTTCAACGTGCGTACGAGGAGGGGAGAGAGAGAGAGAGAGAGAGAAATAGAGAGAGAGAGAGAATGTGAGAGACCTTCCTCCCCCCTCCCCTCTCAGGTATTGCAGGTCCGTCGACTGCTCTTCGTTCAGGGTTTCTCTGCAAAGCTCAGAAACCGCACCTGTGGAGGCAAATGCTGCGAAGAATTTTGTGCTGCCAAGTGGATTTATCTCTGAAAATGCATCAAGGGATATGGCTGCTGCTGCAGCCATGAGTACTCAGTCACACGAGCCGAAGTGGCCAGAACAGTCCGATGAGCTCTTGGGACTGATTGTTAATTCATTACGTGCATTGGATGGAGCTGTTCCGCAAAGCTGTCCTGAGCCTCGAAGACGTCCACAGTCAGCACAAAAGATTGCTTTGGTGCTAGAGAAGGCGCCAAAGCATTTGCAACCTGATCTTATTGCTTTGGTGCCCAAGCTTGTCGATGTTACAGAGCATTCATTAGCAGGAGATGTTCTATTAGATCGGATCAGACACCCTGATGCTGAGCTTGCCTTGTAGCTTCCAGTGTTGGGAGCACTCAGCCAGCTTGAAATTAGCGACAATGTATGGGAGATGGTGATGGGTCAGACTCTGAAGATTCTTCCAGACTCCAATGATGAACCTCTAGCCGCAACAATGAGTTTTGCCTTCAAAACAGCCGCTAAATGCGGGCGGTTACTACAAGCTGCAAGAGCTGTTCAGGAGAGGCTTAAGCATTTAGGACCAACTGTATCTCCTCGAGTGCTTGATGTTTTGATGAGCACAGTTTGTAATAATATTGATGTTGCAAAAGCACTGTTACGTAACATTCGCTCAGACACTGAGTGCAATAAGCCAGACTCGGCATTGCCATCCTCAAATATTCTTTTTGATGAGCATGGGAATGGCGTTGCCACAGTGCAGATGCGGTTGGCAGCAGCAGCCTGTTGGAGAGTGGCTGATGTGGATATACTTATAGAAATGTTAACCATTCCTTGCTTGAGGTTTTAACCATTGCTTGCTTGAGGGTGGAAGCTCAGCAAGTGTTTGAGAGGGCCATAGCAAGAGGTGCATTTGGTGAGCATTCTGTAGTTATGGTTTTGGAGAGACGACATGCTCAAAGGTTAATAAGAGACAAGGTGTCATCTTAAGGACTGCAGAGTGCTGCAGCATCCTTGCTTTAGGTTTTAACCATGGCTTGCTTGAGGCTGGAGGCTCAGCAAGTGTTTGAGAGGGCCATAGCAAGAGGTGCATTTGGTGAGCATTCTGTAGTTATGGTTTTGGAAAGACGACATGCTCAAAGGTTAATAAGAGACAAGGTATCATCTGAATGGACTGCAGAGTGCTGCAGCATCCCTGTCTGGTACAAGTATCTTTGTTATCGAGAATGGTGATGATTTTCCTGTGGTCCTTTCAAGAGATACAAGACTAAGAGAATTTGTCAGCACATTGTATGCTGTAATGTTCAAAGTCTATTGCAATGAGGGATATCGTGAGCGTATGTTGAGGGGCCTTGTGGAGCATGCCACAAGAAGTACACATGGTCATTCAGAGGTGGAGTTGAGCATGGACATTTTGACATTTTTAGTAAGAGAAGAGGAGGGTACTGCTAAGCCTGTATTATGCATGATGAGAAAAGCTGCTGAACTGGCAAATGGAGATCGAGCTACCTTATATCAGCAACTTCGTGTTAGTGAAGAAGAGACTGCACAGGCCCGCGGGAGACAAGCGGAAATTAACATAATAATGAAGGAGAAAGCTGTGCTATCTCAGAAGCTTGTCGAAGCAGAGGAAGCACAACTGCGTTTGAAAAATGAAGGAAAGGCTGAGCTTGACAGACATCTCCGTGAAAAGAGAGATCTTGCAGATAGAGAAGAAAAAATTCCAAGATTTCCTAAGGGATGCTGAAGCAGAAATTTCAAAGCTTAAATTTCGCAAACGAGATGAGCTCGAGAAAGTGATGAAAGAAAAGAATGCACTGAAACACTTGGAACAATTCCGTCTTGCAGTTTATGAAAGTGTCTGAGACGGTGGAACCAGATGCTGGCTTTCTTGTTCGTCACACTGTAGTATTCTCCTGTGAAATTCTGGATTATTATCCTTGTGTTGAGTTTTCAGACCTTGAGGTGATGGTCTCAGATGAAGAACAGAATGCGACGTCAACTGATCCTGATGAATTGCTTGATTCTGATGACAGCGAGGGTGTCAGTGACGAGGAGAGCATTCCGAAATTTGCTTGCCAGAGCTGGTTTTCACCTTAACTATGGTGACAATGCACGTCTTCTTTTGGATCCATCAAAGCTGCAGGTTACTCTCAGAGAGAAACTGCTTATGGATTCTGGTGCCATAGAAGCCTTTCTGACGAGTTTGCGAGTTTATCTTGATGATCCAGTAAAAGTGAAACGTCTACTTCTGCTAGAAAAAATGTCATCACCAGCAAATAATAGCACCAAAAAAGTTCTTCGGGTTTCGAATCAGCTGGCAAAGAATAATTCCGGCTTTCAGGAGAAAGCATGCCTTGTTGGCCTGATTCTATCTATCATAAATATTGCCAATTCTGAACACCCGAAGGAGATGCAAATGCAAGCAACTCTTTTTTATGGCCAGCTGTGCCAAACTAGTATTTTCACCTTGCAAACGTTCATAGCCTGCAAGGATTTGCCAGTTTTTGTAGGATTTTTGAAGCCAGATTATGCAAAAAATGCATGGAGTTGGCACCATATGCTTGGGTCTCTATCAGAACTTGGCTTCTGCATTCTGGAAATGCATTCAGTCATCTGAAGATGATGATGATGACTACAATGAGGCACCACACAGTGGAAAGATGTCTTTTGCTGCAGGTACTTCTAAGCAGCACCTTCCTACACAGATTACTACTGATTCTGTTTCAAAGCATTCGGAAAAAAGAAAAATTGAAGAATCTTTACATAGACAAGTTTAAGGATGATGATCGGAAAAATCTGCCATCTAAACACAATACAATCTGTAATATTGTAAGAATGGAGAATATCCAAAGCTGCATGTAAAGGTGGAGCAAGTTGTCCAGAGCAACAAATTAGTTGTCCAGAAGATTTTCTTGCATTCTATGGATGCTTATAATGATGATGGTGTTGATTACTCTGATGATTATCTGAAGCTTTTGAACAAGAGACCTGAGGACTTCGATTCTAGTAAACTTCCCTTGTTCCCAGTTCTCTCCCTGCAACAAAAGGTGTTACAGTTGGATTTGTTCACTGGTTGGTTGACGAGGGGCCCTTGAGCTTTGGGGAGAAAGTATTTAGTATTTAGTCAGAGTTCTCTGCAAATGGGAAAGAGGATTGCACGGTTGCACAGATTTTGAATCATACAGCTGGTTTACACAATGGCCTATCCAATCAATCAAGAGAAAATCCCTTGATCATGTGCAAATGTGATGAAGTTCTGAGAGAGCTTGCAGAAGTAATTCCTGATTCTTCCCCAGGAACAAAACAAGTCTATCATGCTCTAACATATGGCTGGCTTTGCGGTGGAATTGTTGAGAAAGCATCAAGAGAAAGATTTCAAGTTGTTCTCAATGAAGTTTTGTGCGGAAGCTCCATGTCGTGGAAGAGCTTAGAGCTGCTGAAATATCTCTCAGAAAAGATGAACAAACCTCAAGCGTGTTAGAGTTGTGCTTTTCATACCCATAACAGAATAAAGAAGAGTTTATTTCTGCCAAGCAGAAAAGTGCAGAACAAGCTGTAGAATTAACAAAGCTGACGGAGCTGCTCAGCCAGAGAGATAGAGAACGAGAGTGATAGAGAGTGATAGAGATTGAGAGTGATAGAGAGGGGGAGATAGAGAATGAGAGTGATAGAGATGGGAAGATAGAGAACGAGAGAGAGAGGTGCATGAATGAATGCATGTGAGTGAGTGCAAAGCATAAATGCATGTATGGAAGAAACAACATGCATATACATAAGTATGTCATGCATAAGTATGAGCGCATGTCCATATATGTACATGCATATGTGAGAATATGTATGCATGCATGAATGAATGTTAGTATAAGTGCATGAATAAGAGTATGTGTGCATAAGTGTATATGTACATGGATGAATGTAAGTGTATGAATGTATGCAAGTAGATATGAAAAAGTATGTGTATATAAGTATATGCATATATATTTAAAATGGTAATCTTTATGCATAGAGTAAGAATTGAAAGTAATTTATAAAAAACACGAGTGTTTTTTATTTTTTATATAAAGTATTTATGATTTTCTTTTTTAATGTTCTTTTTTTGCAGAACACTGAAGAGCACTGATATTGACAAGCATTACGAACGAGAAGGTGGAGGGAGCGCGCTGAAGATCGAAGGTGGAGTCCTTTAAAACCTTCTACCTTTACTTTTTTAGCATATGAAAATTAAAACTTATAGCTTTACAACGTAAAACTTTTGTATTTTCATAAGTTGTATAGGGCTTGTTATATTAGTTTCATTGTACATGAATGTTATTACCTGTTGAAGCTCAAGATCAAGGACAAAGCATGGAAGTGCATCAACGAAGTGGACACACAAGAAGGAGCAAGTAGGGAGCTCCAAGAAGCACCTGTCAAATTTTCAGAAGAAATCCCTACAAAAATAGTGATTTTTATCACTAAAAGCCATTGTAAATATCATTTTCCATTTTTCTAACTCCATTTTGTTCAAGCCGAGGAGTCCTCTAGCTTGAGGAGTATTAGAACTACCATCCTACCGATTTTCATAATTTTTAGACTCCGTTTGAGCCCCCAAATAAGCCCTGGAACCTATTTTTTAACTAGGCCGGACACTAGGTCTGGACAGGGCCAAAGCCACTCAAAAACTATAAAAAGGGTTGGAGAGCTCATTTTTGAGCTAGCTTCTTGTAGTTTTGAGCTTGTATGAGAACTTTGTTGCAATAGAAGTGATTCCATTGTCTGACTCTCTTTGTTCTTGCTGTGTGTGAACTCCATTTTGTTCAAGCCGAGGAGTCCTCTAGCTTGAGGAGTATTAGAACTACCATCCTACCGATTTTCATAATTTTTAGACTCCGTTTGAGCCCCCAAATAAGCCCTGGAACCTATTTTTTAACTAGGCCGGACACTAGGTCTGGACAGGGCCAAAGCCACTCAAAAACTATAAAAAGGGTTGGAGAGCTCATTTTTGAGCTAGCTTCTTGTAGTTTTGAGCTTGTATGAGAACTTTGTTGCAATAGAAGTGATTCCATTGTCTGACTCTCTTTGTTCTTGCTGTGTGTGCGCGTGTGTGTGTATGTGTGTGCATGTTAGTGTGCTTCGCACTCACACATTTGTGCCTTCACTTGCTCGAGGTCTTCATACCATCCTCATGTCTTCCCGGATTGACATTAAAGGAGGTGCTACTCATCACTGAGCTACACCAAATTTTGGCGCCGTTGCCGGGGATTCGAGCTTTGAGGACGAGCGTGTGATGGTAAGACGTAGAGAGGACGCGTTTGAATGGTAAGTAGTAGGTAAATTTCTGATTTTTTTCCATCTCCATCTCCATCTCCATCTCCATCTTCATCTCCACCTCCTTCTCCACTACATATTCCCTCGTCCTTGTCATTCCTCTCATTTGTTGTGTGCGAGTTTGAGAGAGAGCGAGTGTGTGTGCTTGTTTTTGTGTGTTTTTGCATGTTTCTTGCAGGCTTCAGCTTCATCATCATCTCCAGAAAGCTCAACAGGTACGGATTTCCTTTGCACAGGTCCCGAGGCGTCAAGCTCGAGCTATCGCGACACCTCGAAAACTTCACCCAATCACAATTCTGAGTGCACCACGACACTACGCAGGTTGAGAGCTCCTAGGATCACTAGACAGAACTGAAAAATTCACCATATCTCGAGCTATCGCGACACCTCGAGGTATCGCAACACCTCAAAGTATCGCGACACACCGACCTCACGAGCTATCACGACACCTCACGACCTATCGCGACACTTGGGAGTATCGCGATACCTCACGAGCTATCGCGACACCTCACGACCTATCGCGACACTTGGGAGTATCGCAACACCTCACGAGCTATCGCGACACCTCACGACCTATCGCGACACTTGGGAGTATCGCGACACCTCACGAGCTATCGCAACACCTCACGAGCTATCGCGACACTTGTGAGTATCGCGACACCTCAGGACCTATCGCGACACTTGGGAGTATCGCGACACTTGGGAGTATCGTGACACCTCACGAGCTATCGCGACACTTCGACCCGACCTATCGCGATACACGGCCCTAACGCATGAAAATTTTAAGGGTAAAGTTGAGTGAATTGAAGTATTGTGAGGTTTAAATTTAAGCACCTTGGGAGAACATTAGAGCCATAGGAGTGGGCAAAAGACCTAGAAACCAGTGAAGGATCTACTGAACCCTGAGAGCCTGTTTGGACCCCTAAGTGCCTGAATGGTCATAACTTCACCATACGAACTCCGATTGATGAGATTTTGGTCTCTTTGGAAAGCTTGTTGAAAATCCTACGTGGACCTCGACTGGTTTTTTGTAGAATCATACGTGGAGTTTTAGAACATGTATTTTTAAGTTTGCCTTTAGGTTGAACTAAGTGGTCATAAGGATTTGGGGGTACAGTGAGTTACTCCAAGGGGGGGCCTGTAATTGTTGATGTGTGTCTTTCAATCCCTTGTGGTAATAGAGCTATATTGACTTGTGAACTTTTACAGGAACATTGTGTGCAAGCAAGGCATTCCAAGGAAAGCTAGCAAGGGTGAGTACCAAGCTTGGGAGAAGGCTTCCTGGGCTTGTGTAGCAGTCTGGTCAACCAGCTAATTGAAGTTGGAAGATCTCTCAACCCTCCTTTGTCAATTCCTAGCCTAGGCTAAGTACGACTTAGGTGTGGTAATTAAGTAGGACAACGCTAGGCATGAATCAAGTCCAAGAGAATTAATCAACCAAGTGCAAGAATTAAGTAGGTCTTAAGTGCGAAAACCCTAAGGGACAAAAAGTAAACTGGAGTCGACCACTTATCAAGTGCGAAATTCACTTAAGTACTCCTGACGGCACGATTTCAGACAAGATCATAAACATAATATTCAACTCAAAAGAACAAGGTGATTGGTGCAAATTAACCTGCAACGAGAGTGTGCTTGGGTCCAAGGGGGTAGATAAATCAGGCATATGAACCTTAGATCAGGCAGACACTTAGGCCGAGACAGACAAAGCCTCAGGTCTTCTGAAGCTAGTGTCAATCACACTGCCAGGTCTTGGGCCCAGCAGTTGAGTGATTACCCATACATTCCACGGTCAGAAACAAGTGATTCTGAAATGTCCTACCACATGGAGAGACCAGTAGGTAGTTCAGGGTTGGCTTATCTAGAAAAGCCAGAAGGACCTTACAAGACTCAATTGGAGTATATCAGGACCAACCAATTAGGTGCTCGCATCTATGAGGATGGTCTAAGACGATCAGTGATTCAACTCAAAAATCCTGACCAACCCTTTGGACTTGAACACCCAGTGGTCAAGTTCGAAGAGGGTGCTTACATTGATAAGGAAGGAACCATGTATGTGGTTACCAACTTACCAAATAGGACAGATGAGTTTGGAAATATCATTCTTGAGAATGAGATAGGAGACCTAGAGCAAGGGGACCTAGGAAGAGAACCCAAGACCCCTAGAGGTAAGTCAGTCTTAACGAGAGTGCTCACTCTAGAATGGATTCCTCAAGATAACAAAAGCATAGAACTATTCGTGAATAGAGAAACGGAGGAAGCCTTTTGGAGATTTAGGCCAGATCAACCCAGCCCAGTAGTCACCATCTATGAATTCAAGGATCCAGAGACACCAGGAAAAGTTGTCTATCTAGATCACACATCTCAGAAATTATTCTTCGTATCAAATCATGACAGACATGCTTACACTTGGCAAGGTGAATTAATTTTCCCTCCACCAAGATCTAATGTTTCCCAGGGCCTCCAAGGAGCCGGATCATCCAAGGCTCATGAAACCCAAAGGGAAAGAACTAGAGAGAGATCGGAGGTAAGTTTTGCAGACACTGTGGGCAGAGACAGATCAGGATATGGAACGGAAAGACCGAAAAGGGAGAGACATAGAGTTCATAGGCATCAAAGGAATGGTCATGATTTCCCATTGCCTAGACCACGAGAGCACTTAAGAACCCTTAGACCCTCTCAAGTGGTTAAGACAATGAAGAACTACTTTGATGGGTCAGGAGATCCTTATGATCATGTGGTCGAGTTCAAACAAGTGCTAAGAGCTGAACAAGTAGAGGACTTGTTCACCCAGTATGAGGCATTTGGTTTGACTCTTAAGGGCACTGCCTTAGCATGGTTTCAACCCTTGAGTAGTCGTAACTACCGAGAGATAGGCCAACTGATAGAAGAATTCATTGTAGAGTTTTCCAAGAGTGGTATCAGGCATAACACATCATCCTTGATCCACAGCTTCAAGCAGACACCTCAAGAAACAGTGCGACTTGCAGGAAGAAGATTTAGGCAATACTTGGAAAGATGTCCTGTGCCAGAATTACCCACAACAGCCAAACAAGTGGCCTTGTTTCTAGATAGCCTATTGAGCACAAAGTTAAGGTCATATGTGTACTTGAAAGAGCCTAGATCCATAGAAGAGTGTGTACGGATATGCATTGACATAGAAGACAACTTGGGTGAGGAGTTAGGACTATCCAAACTCTATCAAGGCTCTGATAGTTCTACAAGTCATACCTCTAGAACCTCCACTGAGATATATGAGATAGCTGAGCAAGTGGCCAAAAAGCTAGGAGTTCAAAATAGACAAATGCCAAGGGTCACTTCATTGAAGCGATGCTATACATGCGGAGGAGATCACATGGCTAATGTTTGCCCATTGACGACTCAACCCCAAGGGAACCCTAATGCTCTGTATTGCACCATTGAGAGAAAACACACAAATCATACGGCTCAAGACTGTCCATACAATAGGCAGGCTGTCAGACAAAATTATCAGCAACCTTACCAGTAGGGTAGGTATCAGAATCAGTACCAACAGCCATATTATAGGCCACAACAATATCAACCTCAATACCAACAGCAATATCAGGCACCATATAGGCCACAACCAGTCCTGGGAAACCAACCACCAACTCCTGCCAATGTGATCCCGGTTAAGTATACGATGGCAGAAGAAAACCCTAATAGAGCATTGGTGCCACTAACCCCTTTGGTCTCAGAAAATGACTCTCATGCTCATAATTCAGACTATTCCCATGAAGGTAGTCCACATGCTTATTACATAGAGTCACCGGAGCAAAGTGAGATTTCTCCATATCAATACGAGGCACCACTTATGGAGCAAAATTGGGAACCAGAATACTCCAATGTCATGTATACGAATCCAAATCTTAGGCCCCAATTGAGACAAGTAAGACCACAAGCCCCTAGAGGACCATGCTTTAGATGCCAAGGCGACCATTTCATTCGTGAATGTCCCCACCAACCAGCTCTGGGACTAGGACAAAACATCACAATACAAGGCTTTTGTTCTGAGTGCGGCAAGGAACATCTTCCTAGAGAGTGTCCCAGGAATCCCTCTAGTGCACCCAAGGTCACACCCATCAATGTGGTAGGCTTAGTGGCAAAGTCAAGCTCAAGCAGTAGTAATGTGGCTCCTGTACAGGCAGTTACTAGGGCACAGGCTGCACAACAAGCAAAGCCATCTGAGCAATCGGAGTTAAGTGAATCAGGAGAGCCTAGTAAGAGGAAACCAAGAACATGGAAGGATACCAGAGAGAAGGCTAATCGCAAGTGGAACAAAAAGATATCCGAGTTAGAAGAAAGCCTCAGGGATACCAAAACAAAAATAGAAGACATTGCATCTCAAAACCCCTCGCATGCCGAAACTCCATCCACTCCACCTCATCCCACCCCGCCACCCATTGTAAATAGACCGCAACCAGGGTCTGTTCTTGCATATCCAACCCCAGAAGGCTTGGACATGATGTTCAAGGCCTACCAGGCTCGACTTTGAGAAGGGCCCACAGCTGCAAACCTAGACAAGAGTTACCCTAGAGCGGACTTAGAGATTGAACGGATGAAAATGTGCATGAAAATGGTAGAACAAGCTCAAGCCATACTTGAGACTAGTCAAAAGTTCAATCAGACAAACTCTGTCAAAGCGGATTCGCATTTCCAGGGCTTACTAGAACGATTAGAGTAGTTGGTAAACAAACCACAAGTTTCTTTACCTCCACAGGCTCAACCAGTTATTGAAAGAGGAAGCTCACCACCAATGGGAGCTTATGTTCCTAATTCCACGGATGCTGGAATACCTCCTTCAATTCAACAGTACTCTTAAGAGTTCTTGCAGGAAATACAAGAGGAGAAATGGGCCAAGGAGAAGGATAATTCCCCTCCTATTCCTGAGATTGATGATCTTCATGATCAATTTCCCCAAGACATTCCATCTATTTATGGAGATGAAGCAGAACAACAAGGAGACTAAGGATTAGAGCTTGAATCTAATACCTTAGAAGAACTGCCTCAATTTCCAGGCCCATGGGAATCTGAATCTCTCCTGATCAGAGCTCCCACAATATTGGTAAGAAATGAAGACTCAGTGATTCCAAGAAACACTGATGTTGTGAAGAACACTAAGGTTCAGTGTCACCTCACGGTAGAAGAGCTGCTCAAAGCTCCAGAACTTGATTCCAATATGCCCAAGGTAGGCGCTAAGCAAAAAGTACCAGAGATACCTCTAGACAAGATAGGGGACATGAGTGAAGGAGAAGAAGGTAATACTTATCTTCCAATCACCTATCAAGGTTACACAACCAAAGCAATCGTACATTCAGGTGCTGGTGTTGCTATTGCGACCACCTCCTTGTGGAAGCAATGGGGCAAACCCACATTAAGACCAACTAGAATGAAGCTTCAAATGGCAGATGGTCATTTTGAAAGACCTCTAGGATTGCTTGAAGGCATAACTCTAACCACTTGTGGTGTAGAGTTTGAACATACATTTGCCATATGTGACTTTGAGAAAATCAGCATACCCTCGAGCACTTAGCTCAAGACCCAATCTCTTGCACCATACTTCTTGCGATGCATTTTCCAAGTACGCATACACAGGGCCACATTACAAGGCCATGCACAAGGCACATATGCTGTTCAACCCATGCACTAATGCACATACCCATCATCCATTATGGGTTACACGTACTTGGCATGAAAACTATGGAAGTCATCTTTGGAAGAATCAGAGGACGTCACGGTGACCACTACAAGAGCAAGGAAGCAATCCACCATTGAGAGTTGCTAATAATCACCATTGACCACCTCCTTTGAGCGACTAGCCATTCTGGACAGCTCACAAATGCACCATGAAGATGGAATACAAGGCAAACGTACGTACAAAGGGACTACAAACTGCAAGAGTCAGTAATGGCAAAGTGAAGAACCGGACACACGACCAGGCTACATTGGGAAGATGGATCACCCCTGTTGGGCGTAAATGACACTACCTCTCAATGTACTACATGACACGACCACTACAACAAGGGTCTGTCAGGGACGACAAACTCAAGAGGGGGGGAAATGTTGAAGCTCAAGATCAAGGACAAAGCATGGAAGTGCATCCACGAAATGGACACACAAGAAGAAGGAGCAAGTAGGGAGCTCCAAGAAGCACCTATCAAATTTTCAGAAGAAATCCCTACAAAAATAGTGATTTTTATCACTAAAAGCCATTGTAAATACCATTTTCCATTTTTCTAACTCCTTTTGTTCAAGCCGAGGAGTCCTCGAGCTTGAGGAGTATTAGAACTACCATCCTACCAATTTTCATAATTTTTAGACTCCGTTTGAGCCCCCAAATAAGCCCTGGAACCTATTTTTTAACTAGGCCGGACACTAGGTCTGGACAGGGCCAAAGCCACTCAAAAACTATAAAAAGGGTTGGAGAGCTCATTTTTGAGCTAGCTTCTTGTAGTTTTGAGCTTGTATGAGAACTTTGTTGCAATAGAAGTGATTCCATTGTCTGACTCTCTTTGTTCTTGCTGTGTGTGCGCGTGTGTGTGTATGTGTGTGCATGTTAGTGTGCTTCGCACTCACACATTTGTGCCTTCACTTGCTCGAGGTCTTCATACCATCCTCATGTCTTCCCGGATTGACATTAAAGGAGGTGCTACTCATCACTGAGCTACATTACCTTATCAAAATCAAACTTGAAGGATGTCTTGTAAGCTTACACTTAGAATTACATAAAGTTACTTTGTTGTATATATTTTGATTTTCATCTCATCTTTATATTACCCGTTTATTTAAAAAGAAAAATCTTGCACATAATGAAATGATGTTTGCCATATGCAGAGACCACTAGGATATTAAAGAACACGTTCCACAACACTGTCATCATATCTAAAGACCTAAAGCACATTAAGAAACACTCCGCGTGTAGTCATACGGTAAGACCGTTGTAAAATCGGAACTGATCCACCCAATGGTATCCCTGCACTCCTTGGCATCTTTTGGTGAACCCGACGTGCATGCGAAAAATGATAATTGTGTGCTTAGATTGTTAGATGTGATTTACTTCTAGCTAAAAATTAAATCTTTTTATTTCTCTTTGTTTCAGGTATGTCGAGCTTTTGCTCTTCGAGATCCTACTTCCTGGTTGCTGAGGGCTCAGCACCTCAACGAGAAGAAGAGCTTTCAAAAAGCAGAGCCTCGACACTTCTTCCCCCTCCCCCCATCGACAGAAAGAAAGTTTGTATTTAGGATTTATTTATAAATGTTTAAGCTTTTGCCTCAACAAACTTAAAGATAACAATTTTTTAAAGTTCTTTCAAATTGGCATAAATACAAAAAACGTACATACATCACTTGCATTCGCAAAACATAAAAAGATTGTTTTAATTTTACATTGCATTAGGAAAGATAGTCAATGCATGTTCAATCGTAAATCTCTTTTATTTTTGATAAAAAGAATGCTTTATAACTTGCATGAGGATTCACTTTATTGCAAGAATGAAGAAAAGGTTTTAGTTGCTATCATTTCACTTAGGGAAAATTATTGTTAGTTTCTCTACTTAGTTACTTGCTGTTATTTTTTGTTTTTTTATCATTACTACCTAAAAACTCTTAAAACAAATTAAGAAAACTTTCAAAAAGTATATAAAAACAAGTACGGTTTGACAGATGATTGGCAAAATATCAAACACGAAATAAAATCCGTTGCTCAAATGAGACAACGTCAATCCGTATTATATGAGAAACCAATTTCTACTTAGCCTAAGATCTACCTACAACAGGGCATTCTAACATGCCAATACCTGCAGTTGTGTCTACGGCCAATGTTGAAGTCGCCTCTAAGACTCCAATTGAGTTTCAATTGGATATTTTGTGCAAACAAATGGAAAATGTAATGAATATGCAAGCATCTCTTTCTAAAGAGGTTGCGCATTTAAACAATAAAGTGTTTTCCATGAGCTTGCATAAATTCACCATGCAAAATGTACGTCATGTGCCCTAGCTAACACACAGTTTGATGTATGTTGGTCAGCTTGATGACATTGGCTATAAAGTGATCTTTGCTCCCCAATCCTTTCGCATCACTAAAGGAAATCTGGTTGCTAAAGGGAATAAAGTTGGTCCACTTTATCCCTTATTTATGCACTAGAAAGAAAATCTTTTGGCTATCACAAAATAGTCTATGACTTGTATTTGGCATGTGTTAAAGTCTAACAACAATCATATATCTATTCATCTTCTTGATATTTTTTCTACATGGAAATTCTAAAAGAAAATAATTAAGTGGTGAAGAATCGAAGTGATCAATAAAGAAACAAAAATGATTTCTACATTTTAATCATGTCAACTTTGTATTTATTAAATTTTGACATTACAGTCATTCTAGTGTACATACCTTGGTTTCCTTTTTGAATCTTCAAAACCAATGCCTTATGTCCTTTCTTAGTCATATAAATCATCTTCACCTTATGCAAATTGAAGTATATTATTTAACATGTTCTCAAGGCTGAACACCGAAATACGAGCATATGTATGATGGTCATCCGACTTCCGGTGAGTGAAATTAGGGGCACATGGGGTGTTCTTGATAAATCTTCATGATTAATGTAGGTAGTTATATGAGATTCTATTAATGTTGTTTCAATAAACTCCTGACTTCAATACTCGATGTTTCAACGATTGATAGTTGGATCAACATCTAGTTTGCGGATCCATTCGGTGTTCATCACATGAGATGGCTTAGTTCCATCCCATGAAATGAATATCAATAGTTGATAGACTTGCCATATGGATATCAATAATACACTTATCCCTAGCCATGAGAAGCACATTCCCAAAACACAGTAACGAATTCAATTTAGATTCATGAAGAGCGCATTCAACAATGTTTAACTACTTTCGATGCGCATATGTTGTGTAGTGATTAGCAATGCTTAAGTAATTTGGATGCATGTATGTTGTGGCTGCAGGAGAACGAAAAAAGAGTTGAAAATATAATGCTTACTCAATTCCAATGGAGTCAGGCAGGTATGTTGTGCGGACAGGACAATAGAAACAAGAATAAAGATAGAATCGGGTGACCGAACGGAATAAATCAGTCGGGTGATCTTCCATTTGGGTCAGTGTTGATTTTTGACGGTCGTATTGCCTGTTTTGGCCTTTTCTTACCGTAAAATAAGGTCAAAAATTTTATACGACCTTCAGAAAATACATTAAAAACTGGAAATACAGGTATGATTTGTAGATAGCCTTCAAAATTGAAGGGCATGGTCGACCGTCAAAATACAACACTGATTTGGGTCACCCAAGATCCCATCGTATAGGTCATATCACTTAGTTTCCACGCTGGCGAAAACCCACAATTCTGGTCGTACTTCGGGTCGCTGGGCCTCCATGTGCCCCCCTAAGATAAGATAAGGAGGGTACATGCATGTTTTTTTGTGTGATCGGATTGCACTTTTTGGGTCACCAAACCGAGCATTAAGGGCACATGTATCACAGGTTCGATGACCTCGGGTCACCGAAATTATTGGGCACATGCATATGATCACTGAACTTTCGATGAATTGAATTAACGACACGTGCCAATTATCAAACTTCGGATGATTAGAATTAAAATCATAAATCTTCTTTCATCCTTCACACAAGTCGTATTTATTATTATCATATATTGAATACAATTGTTGTGGAAGTTAGTGTTTAAAATAGATTCCACTATGCAATCAAGTATTTTCATGTTGTCAAAAAAACCAAACTCAACAACAAAAGAGCATGGTAAATTTAGTATTGTACCATTTAGCTTCAACGTCAATTCCATTACATAAGTAATGAGATTTCCAAGAAAAATCAAGAATGCGATAGAAAAATAAGATTATACTCTCAGTGCGATAGAAATTAGAAGTCAATGCGATAGCGATAGAAATTAGAAATCTATTACATTCACGTTTGATTTGCTTGTTATCGCGATTATATATTGACAAAAGTTTTATATTAGTGAATGAAACTTTTTTTATGTTCTTTATTGAAAGCCGAAAGACTTCGTTCGCTG